>BQNB010025443.1:0-59631 GCA_026074375.1 Tanacetum coccineum
CATAATAACCATAAGTGTACATATTTTATTATCATGATATAACCTTATTTTAATGATCTTATAACCTTAATATAAGTCCATAATTAACCTTAACTTGTCTTAAGTATTTCTTTATCTTGAAACATATTATGAAACCATAAAAACCCTAATTTCCCCATAATCATTTTTATACCAAAATAACTTGATACAATATTTTCTCATCCTTTTTAGTGTGATATAAGTATTAACACCACATGTATATAAGTGTATAAAATGATCATTTCAAGTACAAACTCCATTTTCATGATAAAATCCTAAATGGTGATTAAACTAAATAGAAATAACATATGCTTAAAAAAATGAAGATTATAAGAACATAAAGAGTTCAAGTAAACCTTATGAGGTATGATGATGATGATAAGCTAGTGCTAAACCCTTGTTTAGCCACAAAACCAAAGCTTGCACAAATAATAACCCTTATTTTCTTAAGAAAACCCTAATCTTGCTTTTCTTGATTAATACTTGGAAAAGGTTAGCCAATGCTTGGGATCACCTTAGAATACCTTAGAATGGATGTGTATTGGAGTGTATGGGTTGTATAAAAATTGATATGGGTTTGGTAGAGTGCTTGTGTTATGCCGTAGCATATAGAGATGGGGAGAGAAAGATTGTTTTGATTTTCTAGCTAAGTTAAAAAAAAAATAAAAAAAAAAAAAAAAAAAATAAATTTTTTTAAAAAAATGTGTAAAGCATATGTGTTATTTCTCTTATGTATACATGTATATAAGGTGTTAAACTAGTCAAAGGAACATGGTATGGTGCAAGGGATGGTCCTTAGGTCTTAGGGATGGCCTTATGAGTCAAAAGACAAGGTATGGTGTAGTAATAAAGAGGTATGGTGTAGGTTAATGAAGTAAGGTGTATATTTGACCAAAATGTAAGAGTTTTTCTTATATTTCTTGTATAACTTTGTATCTTTGGCAAGAATTTCGGCATAAACAAGATATACATGATATATTTTGTAATTTTTATGTATTGGGTATAAAAGTGGGTATTTGTTGAAGCGTAGAAAAGTTTTTGTGGTTCCGGGAGTGCCTAAACGCAATTTATCGCGAAACGTATACACTTTACGTATCCGATAAAAATAGAATGAACAAAGTTAATAATTATCCTCAAAATAATTATATAACCCTTGCTTAATGTAAACATTTAATTGTTTGATGCCCGTTTACATTGAACGCTAATTTTTGCTTACGCGATTTAAACTTAATTCATGAAATTACAAGCAAACGCGTACAACACTAAAAATAAATAGCATATTTATCGACGTCGCCAAAGACTTGAAAACACAGGGTGTTATAGTTTGATCTTTCCAACTCTTATCTTTTATTTACTTCTACATATTTACATTGTTCATATTGTGCAAGTATTGAATTCACAAAAAGTCAAATCTAAGTTTTTATAAACAAATTTTAAATATTAAATTAAAAAGCGGTAAACTATTCAACCCCCCCTTCTAGTTTTCTACAATTGGTACCAAAGCCACGTTAAACAAGTTTAAGGAATCTATTTAATATTTAATGAACATATGTTTTAAATGTTTATTTAATTGAAACACTCCTATATATGTTTAATGTATAAATAGCATATATTTTGATATAGTTTAGGGCACCTGTTTGTTATAATTTGATTAAATAAAAAAATGTATTTATGCATCTAATATATGTAAAAACAATTGTAATATAAAATGACCATACATAATCATTAAAAAACAATTGTAATATTAAATAACCATAAATAAAAAAATCAATTAACATTAATTCATTAAAAAGGGCATTTGTGCTTATAAAAACAGGGCATCATAACTTTAAAAAAAGTGTATCAGTTTAGTACATAAATGTAATTCATAACATTTATAAAAATAATGTTAACCTAGTACATTAGAAATTTAAAAATAAAAACAAAAGTTTAAAATGTTCAACAAAACTATAGACGCTTATATTAAACGAAATCACAAATAAACATACCAAAAATGTAACACCCCCCAAAATGGGTCGCAGCGGAATAAGGATCCGGGGCATGTTACTTCAAGATCAACAGCACAAGATATATATAAGAACGACCCAAAAGTCGTTTAGATTGATACATTGGATTTAAATAAAAGACATATTACAAAAGCTTATAGCTTTACTTGTTCAACTTAGTTCTAGTTTATTATTTACAAAAGATAACAAGAATTCCCAAGAACATAGATGCACATAAGTCCTTAACAGTGCAATCCAAAACATAATCCAATGCATCCAACCGTTGGCACCTTCGTGCTTAATGAACCTCCTGAAACAAAGAGCTTAAAACGTCAACAAAAATGTTGGTGAATTCATATGTTTATGTATTTAAATTATGCAGGACCGCAAGACTTTCCCGTGATGTTACAACATATGCCAACAATCACAAAACCAGATTACTGTTGCACTAAGCTCATGACACTGAAGCTCAACCTATATTTGCTATTTTAACGATTTTCTTTTATATTGCCTATACAGATGTTTAACCCACAACCAATCCAAGTCCGACAGAGGTCATAACAGATCGTTCCCATGATAGCTAATCCACCCAAAACGGGGGGGGGGGGTGGTGGGGAGGGTTTAAATCCATAGTATTTATTTAAATCATTCGCGCACATTCGCGCTCACATAATGCAATTAACAACTACATCTATGCAATTGACAGTTCATGATAATGGGCTCAGGAGGGTTATCGCTACTTAGGCAAACACATAATCAATATACTTTAAACACTTGCGTCCAATTTATAAAACAAAGCATGTTCTCACCCCAATAAAATAGTAAATCAGTAAAACTGTAAAAGTGGGGCTATGAACTCACCTTGAGTACAGATAGTCCAAATAATCACAGATAAAACGTCACGCAAGACGATAAATGCAACCTATTTAAATTAAGGCCGTATAAGTACTGAGTACTTTAATTAATAACATTGAATATAATCTTATAGTTGTTACATCGTACTATCGTTCGGGCTATCATAATTAAAGAGGTCATGACATGACGTACGAGGAGTTTAGGACACTTTAAATCGTAAATCCAACAACTCATCGATACGCCATCCGAAGAGGCCTCATTATGAAACTCCCTAGTATTATAGCACTTTGATAACCACTCAATATTCTATATAGCATAATCACCGACTAATCGTTTTAGTAAAATAATATTTATAAAGTGAAAACGTTTATAAATATACTTTTCGTAAAAATGACCTAATTTGGTCATTTTAAGCCCGTTGCTCGCGTTTCTTACGTCCACGTCTTCGTAGTAAGACGAGCGATCAAAATATTACTGTTCACAACAGCTCGTTTGTCGTTTTAATTAGCGTAAACTTGTAATCGCGATAACTTATTCGTTTTAACTCCGATTTTAGTGATTCCTTCGAGTACGTTCTCGTTATTAAAATATTTATTATATTTTATAAAAATAAATCCACTGATGAATAGTGCTTTTTACTGTTCATAGTTTATAAAATTACTTTTATAAATGAATAGTACTTTTACTGTTCATTGAGTTTTATAAAATTAACTTTTATAAACTTCAATTATCGTAAACGTCGTAGTTTATTCGTTATAAGTTACCGTTTTTAACGATTCTTTACGAGTACGATCTCATAATAAAACATTTATATCATATATTAGATGTTTTAAAAATGAAAAGTATCACTGTAATGAAATAGTAGCCCCCCCCTAACATTTATAAAAATAGTTTTTATAAAAGTATTTATAGTCGCAAACTCGTAATTAACTTATCTTTTCATATAAATCAGTTTTTTGAGTTTGCTTATCATTTTGGAATCATCACGTTACGTAATTATTATTATTTAAATCAAACCCATCTGTAATGAAATTCGGAATTAAAAAACAGCCCCTAAGTATTTAGGGTGTATAACTTTTATAAAAACCTTGTTTTTAAGTAATTAATTAGTTGTGGGATACTTTTAGTTAAGGAAACCTAATAACTATTTTTTAACACATGTGATACTTTAATATAATGTCCAAGATCATCCATAGTCCTTATAAATTCATTGTAACAAGTTTAACAATTTACTTTCCATTATTTTCATATATTGAGAGATTAAGTATATCTTTAAAATACCCTAATTTTAAACCTAACATGATTTATACTCTAAACAATATGTTAACATAACAATTTTATATTTACTTTTACCAATTGATAATATGACCATAGTACATAGAAAAAGTGCAATAAAATCATAAACATAAATCAATAACTCCATTTTACTATAAAAAAAGTCTTAGGGTGATTTAGCCAAACTTTAACATATAACACATAAAATCTATAAGAAATAAAAGTATAAAGGAATTAGGAAGACCTTAGGGATGATGTATGAGATGTGAAATGAATGCTAAGCCCGTGTTTAGATTCAAAACCAAAGCTTACAAGCTTATAAACCCTAGATTAGGTTTGAAACCCTAATCTTTCCTTTTCTTCCTTAATACTTGCAAATGATGATCCAAGGCTTGAAAACACTTTAGTATCCTTAGGATTGATGTGTAAAGGGTTGTATGGATTGTATAAAAAAAAAGTTTGTATGTGTGCTCTATGGTATGGCTTAAAATGCCTGTGAGCTATCAGAAAGACAAAGAAAAGTTTTTGATGATTTTTGTTAAGTGTATTAAGAAATGAAGAGTGCATGCATGCTTATAGTATATGTGAAAATATCTTATTAACCTAACCATGGTTACTTTCTAACCCTTGCTCAAGGTTAAATAGCCAAGTGGTTCATGGTGTAAGAGTTGGTTCCCTAGATCTTTCTTAATATCTAGATATTATGGACAAGTTGTTAATTCTTGGTCCTATCCTCAAAATTTCGGCACATATACATATATGTGATGTTATTTTGATTATTTTGTGTATTGGGTATAATCGTGGGTATTCGTTTAAGCGTAGTTAGGTTGTTTGTGCATCCGGGAAGCCAAAACTGCGTTTTTATCGCGAAACGTAAGCATTATAACGTACCAATAAAAATAGATGAACAAAGTTATTAATTATCCTCATAAAAATCATATAATCACATTTGCTTGAAGTACAACATTTAATTGTTTAAGTGCCCTTTTACATTGTGATGATCATTTTCAGTTAACGCGATTTAGCTTAACTCTTATGAATTAAAAGCAATCGCGTAAAACCCAAAAATAATTAGTGAATTCAAATAAGTCGTACAATGACCTAAAACACGGGTGTTATAATATCTTTTTATAGTTTTTCCATGTGAAGGATACCTTTTATCTTGATCTAATAGAACGAAATACCTTTTAAGCAAGGCCAAGTTGATTTTAGCCACGGTATAATCATATAATCACATTGAACTATAGTTATAGAAATATATCATTGCAATATTTACTAAAAAATTCATGGTAATCAAGAAAAAAATTGAACATTAAATAATAGAACAAAGCATGCAAGGGGGGGGTAGGGGGAGACGGGGGGAGACCGAAAAGATGAGAATGAACATCAAAAAATATCTCTAAACCAGGCCTATTGGGGTGATGAGCACAAAAACATTAATAAAACAAAAGTTACCTGTTGAACTTCATGGGGATCAAGATAAAAAAAACTTTATCCTCTTGCACCCCAATAAGATACGTCGAAGCACCAGGCCTACCACCCATTATACCTAAGCTTACTATGACAGAAAAAGACTAAAAAGAACGGTTAAAAAACCTTATAAAGATCGATAACCAACCACTCTAACTAAGGGTGATCTTTATGAGCGGATATACATATAGATCGGTTTAGAACCGATCTTTATAAAGTAGCACAAAGAACGGTTAATAGCAAAAAAACGATCTGCCATATCTAAATCAAACACACCTATTTGTAGCTAGGGCGACTAAAAATCTCCTTATCAGATCTAATTAGTGATTGCATCAAGTTAAAGTATACTATTTGCAATATAAAAACCCTAATCACAACACGCCCATATTATTATTATGTAATACTTACAAAAGCTTAATACCACATAGCGATGTACTTAACTACATATACAGCGAAGAAGATGTTTATGTATATATTCGAACTTGAATATCTTTATCTCAAGTACAAGTATATATAGTTATATACCTACTAATCATTTATTTTTGTATACATCAGTCCATTTTTTTAGAAATTCCATTAACAAACATTAAGCATTGACTGATATTGCAGCCATCTATATACCTTGAGAAAGAGTAAGAATGTTGGTCCATATTGCACGCCAATTCAAAATTCAATGAAATATGTTGGGTTGAGAATGGTTAAACCTAATTCAATAAAGTTAATGAGCTGTCAAGATTAAGCATATGCATAAACAATTATAAAACGCATGCAATCAAAAACATGAAAGAAAAGAACACTTATTTGGCTATTTCGTGTGATTGTGGCTTTTACAAAATTGGATCAGGTTAAAACTTATTGATGTCAACCTATATCTAAGGAAAATATATGCATGATCCGATCTATATTTAAATTGCTAAACTTTAGGAATAAATTACGTGATTTGGCCAAGGTTCAAATATATCTGCTTAAGTGGATTATATATCAACATGGTATATTATTATTGTTTTCATAGTAAAACACAAATGGGGTATCTTGGAACAATTGGTTAAGCATGTTGCATCGTTAACCATAGGTCTCAAGTTCAAACCTTTCCATGCCCATAATTTTTATAAAAAAATCCGAAATTCCATGTCATGTGTCTGTCATGTCATCATTGAGGTGGCATACAATCACTAAATCATGTTTATACAATCATAGTTAGCCCCATATATTATTTTTTGGATATATAAGATATATATATTAATATATAATAGTTATGATATTATATATATATTACAATATATAGCATTACATATATATACATACATATAATACAATACATATATATACATACAAATAAATACATACATATATAATAAACATACATATATATACATACATATATATATATATATATATATATATATATATATATATATATATATATATATATATATATACATATATATATATGTGTGTGTATATATATATATATATATATATATATATATATATATATATATATATATATATATATATATATATATTCTTCAACGTCATTTTTTGACAACTAGATTATATTAAATATTACCAGTAGCTCCCGACGTATTTTGATAATTGTATATTGACAAAAACTAGAAAATCAAAAAACCAAGAAAAACTTGGTCGTCAGATATGCGGCCCTTTTTTCAATAAGGGGACCGGCCGTGTTAAAAGGGGAGGCCCCTTTATCACTAAGGGGGCGGCTAATTAATTTCGTTAAACAGTCCCTTCTGCAGCAAAACTAATTACCAAACATCCCATTTTTGTTCTTCCCCTCTCCCTACTTCTACTGTGACGAAAACACACACCCCAAACCATTAAAATTCAAACCTCCAAATACCCAATCAATCAAAATTCGCAAGGGGCAAACACCAACT
Source organism: Tanacetum coccineum (assembly GCA_026074375.1). Taxonomy (NCBI): domain Eukaryota; kingdom Viridiplantae; phylum Streptophyta; class Magnoliopsida; order Asterales; family Asteraceae; genus Tanacetum; species Tanacetum coccineum. The sequence continues at coordinate 7,502 of BQNB010025443.1, forward strand.
ACGTAATTAATAACATCTATTATAAGATTTCCCTTACTTTTCTCTTTTGATTTCATCCAATTTTGTTCTTAATCAAAATTGGATATTTTTCATATTTTTGTATCTTTTATAATGTTATGATTAGGTATTGGTAATTTATAACTACTATGATTCCCGTAGAAATAGGAATTTAAAATTTTCAATAAGATTGAATCACTAAAAAATTTGGAGGGATTCGAAAACTTTATAAAAAAATATAAATATAAACTCATTTTTTTTAAATTTCAAAACAAGAACTTATACATTGTTGATTCACGCCAAAAACACGTTAAGATAATTTCATAAGATCATGGTCTAGAGTCAAAATGACCATCACTACATTTTATCACGTGTATAAACACATAATAAACATACATTAGTCATCAATATATATAATTCATATACATATTAATACATTTCATTAATTATAAAGGGGCGTTTGGTTCAACACGTTAAATTGTCATTTTGAGTCAAAATAAACGTCATCCCATTTTGTTAAGCCACACGTAATGAACTTACTTTAGTCGGCAAAATATACAATATAATGTATATCTTTCGACGCTCTTAGTCAAGTCGTATGTTAATAGAAGAGTGTTTGGATTATCTCTTAGAAATTCAGTCTAATACTCTACTTATTTAGCATCGAAACGCTTGACGAGATTATACTACGTGTCAATATATATATCTAATATATATTTTTCGATACTCTAGATTGAGTCAAAAATAAATTAAGGAACTTTTGGATTACTTCTTAGGTTTTTAATTTTAGAGTCGAAGTAATCTTTGTTCCACATAAGTTGTTTTTAAAACTATATTATTTGTTTACTTTTGTAATATTTTTTGTTGTTGTCTTGTTTAGGTGATAAACATGTCCCGAGTAATAGTTGGTGATCCCTCTCTTACATTCCCAAAGTATCCCAAACACCCGGTATTTCTCCCACTATCGCACACTTCTACAAACCTATCGAAGATCGATGAATTCATGAGGGTAGAGTTGTCGATCAACTTTACTACATATCTCATCACATCGATCGTTGTTTTTCCAACATACGTCTCAATTGTCTCTACGAAATCATTGAACCAATTGTCCCTCGTTTTATTTTAGACTTTTATAGTCAAGTCACTCTTCAAAAAATTACTTCGGCTTCATTCTTATCTCCTTCATGATTCAAAACGAATTCATCACTCCCTCACTTGCACAATTCGGTCAACTCCTTAGAATTCCATTCAATAGCCAAGCCGTCTTTACAAATGAATGAGACCTTTCATCTCTTGCATTCTTCCAAGAGACCAAAGGACCATATCATACCTACCTTCCTAATCCCAAAGAAATTCATCAATTTCTTCAATTTCAAAGTGTTGAGTCTAACCGTACCATCAAAAGTAAAACCGCCACTCTTTCACCGAATCAAGTTCTAACCAAAGAACTTAGACAAGACTTGAAGCAATGGGAAGAACTCATTTGTGAGAATATGTTTGGACTAGGAGGCCACTGTGACCTTCTCCCGGCTTGCCTTGTTCATATATTATATTATATTCTAGCCGAGCAACAATATAATCTTGCCTATTTCTTTGTCAAAAGAATTGAAAGTGCTAGGGCTACTCTTAAAGCCCATCTTTCTTATGGCATGTTCTTGACACGTCTTTTTCAATATGTCATGGAACACTACCCTCACCTTGACAATGGCATTTATAATGTTGTTGAGCGAGTCATGCGTCCCCTAGCTCTTACGCAAACTCGCATACCTCAAAGCCACTATGGATCATCATCTCATCAAGAAGATGATGATGACAATGAGGGGACTTCTCGAGCTAGTACTTCATCTCATAACACCTATCTTAACTCCCTCTCACCACTTAATTACCAAAGATATGACATCCCTACTTCCTCTCAACAAGACGATGATCTTCTCTTCGAGCGACAAACTGCTTTGCTCAATCAAACGTAAAAGATGCATGAGGAAGTTAGAGGAGGCTTCAAGTCTTTTGGAAAAGCACTAAAAGGAGTCTTTAGCAAAAAGAAGAAATGATGATGATTGACTAATGTGTTTAGTTGGTTTAAGATTCGATTATGTGGACTTAGTTCTAATTTTTGTGTTTACTTATTTATGTGATGATAACCCGACTTAGTCGGAAGAACTTGAACGCGTTTAGCTTGCTTAGGACCTTTACTTATTATGGATCATTAGTAAGTTTATAATCATGCATTTTTATTTTATAAATTTGTATGGGTTAAAATGCAAAATGTTTGTTTCATGTATATACATGCTCTCATAGGACTTGTAACCCTTGCCTTTTTTGTGTTTTGAATATTTCATTTATAGTCCTTTGACTATTTGACTTCTGTCAGTTTATTCAGATATTATACCGTGTTGACGGTGGTGATTTTATGAGTATTGTGATGAATTATGGTTTATTGTGAATAATAATCCTTTTTAGAGGTTATTATTGTGTTATTTGTATTCTGGGTGGTTGACCCGCGAATTTTTAAAAAATGCCAAAAAACGAGTCCGACACGTCCGTTAATGTCCAAATGAGTTTTTTGAAGGGTATAAAGTGGAAATATGGCAAGTAAATACTCTAAGTTATTGGAAAAGTATTTTTAAAGTGAATAAAAATGCTATTTAACTTTGGGGAGTATTTTACGGTTGAGTTTTACGAGTATTTAAGTGATCCCGACACGAAAAGAAGAACCCGACACCCCTAGGATGCCTTACGAGTATTTAAGTGGCTAATGTAATTATAAACGTATCACGACTCAAGCATATTTAGTATTACCGTCCACACAAATCGATGTTGACACCATAGGGTGGTATTATGTGTATATTCATATATATAGTATGATATTCTATAATGTCACACCTCGCCAAGGCGGAAACGCGAGGCGTAACGAGAATGGATATCATCACAACACAATGGTGTCTACTATAGAGAAATCTAAATGAAGGAAATAACCAAATGGACACTATGTGTCATGACAATACCCAACACAAGATAAAAGAGTCTTGCATTACTAAAGTAATGTCATACACGAACAATATAATCCAAATACTAACAATCTCCAACAAACAAGTATCAAGCAAAACAAATATCATAAATGAAAAGACTAGAAAAGACAACTCCATAAGCAATGCCTAGGGTCTCTCTAGCCACTCTTCCTAACATCCTTCTTATCATCACGATACTCACCTAAAAATGATGCTTAGAAACGTCAACACAAAGTTTGGTGAGAGTCATAGGTTTTACGATACCAATACAAGATTTAAATCAATTATTGCGATTAATAAAACAAAACATGGCAGGACAGTTAAGCTAGCAATTACACAGGCTGACATGCAAACGCACAAACAATCATAACTAGAACGGAACGTGTCCCCCGATCCAACGCATATCTCACCATAAACGGGTAGGAACGTTACCCCCGATCCAACAACTCATAACACTGGGTAGGAACGTTACCCCTGATCCCAAATATGTCACTTACGCACCTAAAAGTCTACCAACTGGAACTTATACTTAGGCCTGGACCAACACAACATTGAGTATTATTTCAACCCTTCAATTAGATTTAAATAGGTAAAACCACTACCCTCTAATCAGAATCACACATAATTAAGTCTTATTTTAACCCTCCAGTTGGATTTAAATAGGTAGAACCACTATCCTCCAACCAGAATGACACAGCAATGGGATAGGCGTACCCCTCCGCTCCAACCGACCACACAACAATAAAGCATATCACATATAATAACCACATAACTGTTCATGCCTCATAATTCATACCAAAAATCACCCATGTTTATTTATGAGTATATTAACTACCTTTGGATTTCAAAAATCCATTTACATGCACAAGTACTCCTAAGAAAATCAAACTTCAAAACAGTCCCAATTCGGATCTGATTGCACACTAAAAAGTTTGGACTTATTAACCATACTTAGACATAAAATTAGAAGGTATCCTTCTAGGGTTTCTCTATATACATATGGAACTTAACTATTGTAGAAGGGCTAAGCTTAATTCAAATTTTAAGTTAGGGTTTTACCCTCACAAACATGACCTAAATCTGACCCATATTTACTCTTTTGACAACTTTTAGTATAACCAACATTTGAATGACTTCCCGACCTTAAAAACTTTTGAGGCTGGATTTTTTGGAAAGTACATTCAATGAGCTACTGTTTAAAGTCCAGAAACACTCAAAAACCTATTACCATCATGGATATATTCACTCGTAAACACAACCCTAAATTCTGCTTACCCTAAATCAAGTTTTTACGCAAATCTAACATAATCAATTGCATGAACATGACCCTAATCAAGCCATAATCATTCTATCATCATCAAATATCATTAATATTCTGAATTTTATAAAACCCTAAAATCCATCATTGATTTTGTTACATGATTAAAAAGTTAAATAAGAATAGAATAAATACCTAGCGCTCTTACTTGCTCCTACGCGGTCTAGCTCTTAAATTCTTGAATCAAAACTTGTTTTTCCTTGTTTTTAGGGGCTGAGGTCGACACCATGAGAGGATGAGCAGGAATAAAAACCTAAATTATGAAGGGTTTACAGGTTTTAATAAAAGTATACAAGTCCTAGTCTAAATCAAAAACCTTTTTCAATTTTTTTTCTTTTATCTACAAAATTCGTTTTCATGTATGTTTGGGAAAAAAAAATTATTTTATTTTTTAGTTAATTAATTTCCTTCAATACCTTAAGTTTAAAAAAAACTAAGCAAATTTTATAAACCTTTTCTCATAAAAACAACTTTCTAAATATAACCTGCATTTCACCAAACCACTTTCTACTTTTAGAAAGTTTGCTATAAACTTCTATATTTCACTCACTTATTTCATTTCTAAAATAGCATACTTTCCATAAAACTTAATCCTCAATTTTCCAATATTTGACATAGCATTACATGTGACATTTGGTCAATCTATTTCCATTATCAACCACATGTGAACTCCTGGAAATCCGGACTCTTTAACACACATATTTGAATCAAAATGAGATGCTCTATATAATCAATGATTTAGCACATACTTAATCACTTAGAACAACATAAAAATCATACTATCAATTCCATTTGTCACAAAAAATGAATGAATTAAAATGATATTCCCATATTAACCATAAAATAAATCAAAACTAAGACGATCACGTCATTAGATTAATAACACAAACTCCATAAGATACTTAAACATATAGTTTTAACACTATAATAATATACTTGGTGTCAACACTATAGTTTAACTAACCGATCAAGACCACGGTTGTCACGATATCCTCCTTTAGGAATTCTCATCCCGAGATTTAAAACTAGCCGCTTCATTCAGCACAGATCATACAAACAACTGGGGGATACTTAGACTTATATTATCTTTGCGCTCCCAATTCCTATTTTTAGTTGAACTCGAGACCACGCTTTGAATTCCAACGAACCTTCACAAGTGATATCTTACTATGTTTTAAACTCTTAATTTCACGGTCCATAATATCTACAGGTTCCTCAACAAAACAAAGAGTTTTGTCAACCTTAATTTCATCCAATGGCACATGCAGGCTAGCATCCGCCAAACACTTCTTTAGGTTTGACACGTGAAACGTGTCATGTACACCACTCAATTCCTCGGACAATCTTAACCGATATGCTACAGGACCGATCCTTTTAAGAATCTCAAATGGCCCTATATACCTCGGGGCTAACTTACCCTTCTTTCCAAAACGCACTACGCCCTTCCAAGGCGTCACCTTTAACAATACACGATCTCCTAACTCAAACTCTAACGGCTTACGCCTAAAATCCACATAGCTCTTTTGAAAATCTCTCACTGCTTTGGGCTTTTCCTTTACCAACACTATCTTATCAGTCGTTTCTTGCACTAACTCGGGTCCAAATCAAACTACTCTCCCAATCTCTGCCCATAGAACATGTTAGGATTAAGAAAAAGACTCGGTCACCCCATGCTTTCTTATATTTAGCATATCTCATAGTTTTTATTAGTAATCGTATGATTTATGGTGTGGGCCGGGTCTTTACCCACTGTAAGCCCACACCATAGCCCGTTTTATGGGGCATTTTTGTAAGAACTATTTAAACCCTCTCCACACATGGAGAGGGTGTTGGAAAAATCATTTGACACACACTCTTTAGTGTGTTTTACATATTCTCTCCATCCATCTCTCATCTCTAACTCACTCTAGTTTGATATTGTGTAGAAAATATTGGGACACTACAATTGTCATCAAGCCCCGTTTGGATTCGTGGTTGATTCGTGTTTGCGTTCAAGCAAGAGTCAAATTCGTGGGTCAAAAGAAAAAAAAACAAACTAGCCAATTTTTGTGCTTAGATAGTGAATGTTATGTTATTAAGCGAGATCTAGGCAAAAGGTAGGCTAATTTTGCAAGAGAAAATCCAAGTTAAAAAGGTATCCAAAATGGAGTTATACAAGGCGATTTTTGGTGAAAAAGTCGTATTTTCTAGGTTCGTTTTGACAAACTTGGAAAATTCTTGTTGCGTTTTGACTTCTTCTGTTGCGTTTTGATTTTCTCTTGTTTCGTTTTGATCATTGGTTTTCGTTTTGACATTGTTGTGTTTTTGGTTCATAGCGTTTTGATTGCAGGTTGCGTTTGAAGAAATTTCATTGCGTTTTTGACACTTTTGAAAGTGACACTCGAATAGCGAGTTGGTGATTAACAGGGTGTAGCGACTTGATGAGTAGCGACTTATGGTAGCGAGTTGAACAAGAACAATTGAAGACTTAGATATTATAGCGACTTACAAATGAAACTCTGTCCATTTGTCCTCGTGGTAGCGAGTTGTTACATCATATACATCGAAACTCTCCAAAGTTCTTAAATTCTATGGAATACGCAATAAGAACAAGTCATATATAAGATTACAACTTAAACGAGTTCGTTTCGTCGTGTTTCGAGTTTTACGGTTTCGAGTTTCGGTTGTTTGCGAGTCTTATAACGTATACCATTAGAATCCCGATCTCACATCGATCATCATATGTGCTTCATATTATAACGTAACATAAAGACGAGGATACATAAACCCTAAAATTCCATACGTATAACACTAAGAAGATGATAACAATATTTAGTGCATGAGACAATTTTTTAATATAATTTAAAATCTTAATTTTTCATTTCTAACCTTTACTTTTCAAAAGGTATTACATTTAGCTCTTAGTTAAATAATATGGTTAATATTAGTCCTTAGTTATAAAAACAACTTTGTTTTTAACCTTTAGTTTTTTAAAAGGTTACACTTTTACCTTTAGTCTTTCAAAAAGTTCACTTCTAACCTTTAGTTTCTTTAAATATTTCAACTTTAGTCCTAAGCTTTCACACAAGTTTTATTTTTAACCTTTTATTTTCAATCTTTTTTACATTTAGACTTTCAAGTTAAAACATTTTCAATTTTCATTTTAGTTTTACAATTTTTTTTCAATTTTAGCTATTTAGTTATAATTAATTACACCGTTAGTCCTTATTTCAAGTTTTTTTATAATCGTTAATCAAGATCAAATACCTTAACGTCAATAGCGATTTTTTTATAACAAATCACTTAATCTACTTAAGATCCTTAATTTCATTTCACACATCGAATTTCAATGGAATTTTTGAAATATTAATTCACAAGAGAGAGAGTTGCATCAGTTGTAACAAATGCAACACAAAGCAAAGGAAAGTTGCATGGAATCTTTTCGACTACTTCATTCACATCTCAAGGTTCTTTCAATCAACGACTTAAAAAGACCTGGATCCAAGGGAGGATACGAACGGGCATTTGCGTCACTCTTTGATCAAGATGTTCAGACTTTCACAGGCACAATGTTACTAAACTTGGATCAACTAGAACAACAACTTGACAAAGAAGAATTTCAAGAAATTGGATCCATGGATGCTTTTAGAGTACTCATGACACAGTTTTTGACGTTCATCCAAGAACAATACTATTTCGTTGGTTTTGATGATCTAATGATAAGCAAGTACTTTCTAGCATACACTCGAACCGAGGTTCAACAATTACGTAATACATTGATCCAACACATGGAATCTGTTAAGAAGTCCATTGATGAAAGAGCACAACATAAACGACAGTACAGCACGAGAGTTTGGTCACTGAGAGTACAACATTAGAGGCTAATTTGAGCATGGACGTTAATGCATTAGATGTTGGGTTGGCTGTTACAGAAAGTAATGGGACAAACTCATACAAGCAGGATACAAGTAGCAGTTCAGGGACTTATATCACACATATTGTGGATGCAGATATTAGACCAGTTAATGACCAAGTGCCATCTGCTGAGGTACATTTGACTGCTCAACATAATTTCCTTGCTAATGCACAACAACATATTGATCAATCAGAACCAAGTTATGACACATATCTGTTGGAAAAGGTTGATAGAAATACCACTCCTGATGCAACAAATATGTGTCATAGGGGAGGAGAGATTGACCAGGATGCTGAACAAGATCTAGTAAAAAATCCTTTGCTTAACGCTGAGTTTCTCAAAACGAATGATATGGTTGAAAAAGAAGTTTATAATGAACTTTCAAACAGATTTTTACAACTTGAAAAACATTGTATTTCACTTGAAATTTCAATGCAACAAAAGGAAGAAAGTTTTCAAAGTAACAAACCATGTAAGAATCAGGATTCTCCTGAGTTTTGTGAATTTTTTGAGATAAATGATTTGAAAGCTCAGCTATAGGCCAAAACCACACTAATTTGCAACTTGAAGAATCAAATTAAAAGTGTGAAGGAAGCAAGTAATGAAGCCAAGGTTAAACATGACATTGTTGTTTTGGAAACAATAAACATTGAACTAGAAAGTAGTGTGGCTAAATTACTTGCAGAGAATGAGAAGTTAAATAAGGAAAATGAGCATTTAAAACAGACTTACAAAGAACTTTATGATTCTATCAAAAAGACACGAACTCAGACGAAAGATCATAATGACTCACTGATTGCTCAAGTAAATAGTAAGACTGTTGAAAATGCTGATTTAAAAGCTCAGATTCAGGAAAAGGTTTTTGCGAATGTAGCATTGAAAAACGAATTAAGAAAGTTAAAAGGAAATAGCGTGGATACTAAGTTTTCAAAACTATCAATCTTGGGGAAACCAATTTTACAACCACCCAGAAACCAATTAGTTGTTAGACAACCGAATGCGTTTAAATCTGAATGACCTAACTTTTCAAAACTAGAGTTTGCCTCCCAAGTTGATGTGAATAACGTTTTGTCAAAACCAGTTACTCCTCATTACTTGCCTAAAGTTCAAGAATATGTGCTTGCAAAACCTCATCACGTGATTACACCTGGCTCATCTAGGAATAGTCAAGAAGAACCGTATGGTTCAAATGATATGACTCATAATCACTATCTAGAGGAAGCTAGGAAAAAGACCCAAGAAAGAAATAGGAATTCAAAACCTAGTGTGATGCATACTACTAGTCTACAAAACACTACTAATGGTAGCAAACCAAATCCTAGGAGCAACAATCAAATATCAAGAGTTTGCCTGACTCAAAGAGTTAGTTGTGAATGTCAAATAGGTGTGTCGTAGTAGATCACTCTAGGAATTCTAGTCATTTTTCTGACTCCAAACACTTGATTGCTCAAACTGTGTCATAAATGTGTCTTTAATGCAAATCATGATAATTGTATAACAAAATTCCTGAAAGAGGTGAATTCTCGTGCTAAGGTTCAATCCCCTAAGACTAGAAACAACACCAAACCCGTTGGACCAAAGAGTCATACTCAGAAACCTAGTAGGCAGATTGCTATAGGACAAAGGTTTTCTCCCAAGAAGTCTTTCGCTGTGCATGAGAAACCAAACACTCCTAGATCTTGTCTTAGGTAGAAACTGATAGGTAGAATTTTCAAGATTGCTGGTCTTAGGTGGATACCTACTGGAAAAATGTTCACCGATTACACAACCCAAGTGACAAAGTAGAACCTCCAAATGTTCAAATGAATGATATCACTAACCCATATAATGCGATCAGACTCTTAAATGGTCGTGTGCAAGTATTTTCTGCTAACTTAAGTGCAGGAAACAATCTGTAATCTTAATAGAAGGAAAGACTCAAAGTTTGGTTGCTGAAAAGACTAATATCTCATAAACCAGTGGTTCAAGGGATTCTAATCTGATGCACATAAACGATGACGTTATGGACCAAACAGTACAACGCCATCGTTATTCAGAAATGACGTTTGGACAAAACAGTTCAAGCCTCGTTCTTCATCAAATGACGTTTGGACAAAACAGTTCAAGCCTCGTTCTTCATCAAATGACGTTTGGACAAAACAGTTCAAGCCTCGTTCTTCATCAAATGACGTTTGGACAAAACAGTTCAAGCCCTCGTTTCTTCATCAAAGGATGTTTGACAAAACATCATGCCTCTTCTTCATCTTTGCTGACGTTTGATCAAAACGGTTCAAACCTCATATCCTTAATGTAAATGGCGTCTGTTGGCATCCTCTTCAAGCCTGTTCCTTAAAGTAAGAAAGGTGTACGGCCTTCAGAGAAATGTAGAGTGTACGTGTCAGTGCATTTATCCTTGACAACGAAAAGAGACAATCTTTCGCAAGAGCTAATATAAACAAAAACATATACCAAGTTTTGAGCTCATGGTAATGCTTGTAATCAAATGTTAGATAGCAACCCCATCTTTAGACAAAAGGAAATGACCGTGATAGTGCATTTATGCCTTAATAACGAAAAGAGAAATCTTTTCGGTGTTGAGCTACTTTCGAAACACTTAATGTTTGTTAGCTCAAGTCGATGGCTTTCGTATTCTTCTGTATGAAACCAGTTTTTCAAAGAAAATGAGAGTGTACGCTTCAGTGTGCTTTATCTTCAAAAGAAGAGAAATCTCTTGTGTTTTACCATTCCTCATTTAACAAGCATCATATTTTCCATGCTTGTTTGTTAGTTTTTAGTGACCCAACTACATTACTGTATTATAATTCACTAAATCAAAAATGCAACGCATAGGCTAATTTTTTAAAGGGGAGTATTAGTGAATTAAATGTGATAAAATGGTTTATCTTTGTATTGAATGTGTATAAAAATGGGTCAAAAATGTGAAAGTGTAGGTTTAAAACCTGTCTGTAGGGTGTTAAATCCTGTCTGCTAGGAGATTAGATAATCCTAAAATGCTGGATCCTTGCTTAAATGTTAGATAGCGGCTGCATATTCTTGATGGCGGAATGATAACCTACTGCATGGCGGTTTGGTGATCGTTGGGGACAGTCGTCCTTAGGCTAATTGTCCATGTCTTATGCCAATAATCCCACTAATACCTCTTAGGTCTATTCCAAAGGACCAATTGTCTTGTTATGACTTCATACAGGCTTAGTTAACTTGTCATTGAGCCTATATGATAATGTCTAGACCCATCGACCACGGTTGAACCAATGTTGACTTAAACCCAATGTCCAGTGACTACTAATGTGGAATACTTCGTGCCTAATCTAATATCAAGGGATGACAAACCAAGGCGAACATCTTTTATCTAACTTGATTATAGCTATGTTCTGGCTATCTTTGTTGATATTTTTTACAGATACGATGGCAGAAGAGAATATCTTGCACCTGAAACCAACAAGATGAAGATGACCATATCCTTTATGCCTCAGGAAACATTACAGATTGGAAAGGGAAACCTTCTCTAAGACTACAGAGTTCAGAAGAATCCTATCTTCCACATTTATTAGTTATATTCAAGAACCAAACTTCGATAGGGGCATTCACGTTGCATCAGCAAATTTCCCTTTTATCACAATCAGTTGTTCTGGAATACTCGACTCGTGATGCAAAGACTCGTGATGCAAAGACTTGAATACTCTGACTCGTGATCTTTCTCGAAAAAAAAGAGCAAAGTAGAGCAGACAGCAGTAGCCTTAAGATCACTCCCGGCATGACAACATCATCCCTAAAACCAGACTTAGCTATGGACTTAGGTAATTCTATCAGCTTAACTCTGAAGCCTGAAGAAGAAGCTATTGCAAGAGAAGTTCATGCTTACTTCATGCAGAGAATTGTGTCTGTACCAGACCCTGAGCCCAGCAGAAGACCAGACTAGGATCAAACTCTGTAAAATTACATGTGTCCGTCTTGCTGGAAACCAAACCCTGAGCACATAGATGATGAATTAACTGAAGCTGAAGAAGAGCTGTTGTAAGAAGAAGTTTCATGCTACTCATGCCACAGACTTGTGTCTGGACACAGACCTTGAGCCCATGCAAAAAAGAAAAAAAAAAAGAACAGACTGGATCAAACTCTAGAAAATTACATGTGTCTCTTGCTGGACCAAACCCTGAGCACATGGATGATGAATTCCTGCGACAGCCTACCCAAAGGTTCATGAAAACCTGAAGCTCATAACATACGAACGTGTCATCGAAGAAAATCCAGAAAGTCATTCTGGTTCATGACTTCCCATGAAAATCTCGATGACACTTATACACTTTGAGGGATCAATTTCTTATGAGAACTAACCAAAGATGGTCAGGGAGAAAATCTAAAGTTATAGAGAGTCTGATTCCACCATAACCTGAGCCAAGTCATCAGACCGTTAACGACAACATCCTCCAGTGATTGGCTCCCTTCACAGATTCTCATCTACTAAGCCTGTACGTCACTAAGTTCACGGGTCCTCCACCAATCAACACGGAAGCTACCCAATCAACAGCATCCACATCTCTCCTGAAATCACCCCATGTATTCTCCTTCAGTCTAAGAGTGGCAAGATCGGTAGCAAGAGATGTCCAGAAGTCTATAAAGACTGATCACTATGCGATGTTTTTGTCTTCAATCAAATCCCAAGTTCCTACGGCTTGTTGATAAATATCTAGTAACAAAACTTGATGATGCTCTCCTTAAGATTCTTGAACGACACACTGCAGATTTAATCGAGAAATACTCTGTGCTGCCTAGCCCAGAGTCCATCAAGAATCAAGAATCTAAAAAGAGTCCAAAGGAGATTATCATAATCAAAAGGGAACAAGGTTAGGAGAAACAAGATTCAACTTACTCCATCTTGTCAACAGACAAGGTGGCTCTTGAAGAATTTGATCTAAAGAGTGCTCTCTCAAAACACATGAAATAAGAAACGAAGACTAGCAAATAGAAATTCTGCCACTACCATCTATACCATGCTCTATGGAACTTTAATCGCAGATAAAGATGCCATGGATAAGGAAGTTTGTAGTCAAGGTAAAGAACCAAACAAGAGAAGCAGATAAAAGATGAGACGAAGACGACGATAGATATGAAGGCCCTTCAGATGGATCAAACCAGGGTAGGTCAGCAAAAAGAAAGACCCAATCCTGCCGCTTCTGGGTCAGCTCAGCCTCCTTCGAAAGATGATCACCAAAGTTCAAAGAAACCACGGGAGTCTGATGCATATGCTTCCAAACAACATCCAGATCACTGACACAAGTCTGATGCATATGCTGAATCTGAACGCCGACCCACAAAAAAAGACAGTACAGGTACTATCCTTCCTGAGATTCTTTATTGTGTCAAAGAAGAGGTCTTCTAATTCGCTAAGAAGCTCAAGGGTATTCATACTCTACATCCTGCTGAACAAGAGGCTGCGACATATATGAAAGCTCTCAAGGAAGCAGAAAATGAGCAAGAGACAACCTGGAACTGGAGATTTAATGAAGGAATTGGTAACATACTGTGAGGGGTTCCAGATGAGTCCACATCATCTCTAGAGCCTCAAGTGAAGGACGGATCCAATCCAGGTGTTCTGATGAGGAAAAGCTAATTCTTTTAGTGGAACAGATGTGGTCATGAACATTTTGACAGAGATGAAAAAGAATCTAGGGATGATAAGGAGGAAACTAAAGCCTGGATCCTGAAGAAATATATACGTAAAAGAGAACCACAGGAAAAACTACTATGGAAACCAAGTTGAATCCCACGTTACTGTTCCTATCCAACAAGTTTCTCTTCTTTTCCTTTACTGATACTTTCAGTCATCGATCTCTTATTCTCCTAAACCAGTATCCCTCCCTGTCCAAGAATCATCATTATAACTATTCACCACCAACATCCCAACGTACAGCAGAGCATTCAGTTCTGAAAATGTATCAAGTCCCTACCTTCACACATCAGTTCAGACACCGGTCCTCACTTTTGACTCCTAAACAATCAATCAGGACAACGTACCCACACCTCCTTCTCCATACTCCTAATTTCCACCAACAAAGAATGATTGGATTTGTTATTTTGGCCCTATATTGGATGAGTAAACTTCAATCCTCACAAGTACCTCATAACCCACTCAAGAAAACAATCCTCATGTTATACAACTAGTGTTGAGACGATGATCATGGTAATACTGAAAGTTAGCACTACATGGATATATCTGTAATTTGTCTTTCAATTCCAGAAACCTAGTTTCTGCAGAATCCTCTTCCTAATGAGTCAACCAACCTACTGCATTCAGTAAAGTCAACCACAAGAGCACATCGAAAAATAGGACCAAGGATCATCCGCTTGACAAGATTATTGTGATCCTATCCAGACCGGTATCCACAAGACTCCAAACTACAAACGCAGCCCTGCTCTGCTACTATGATGCTCTCCTCACGTTCAAGTGAAAGCAAAAGTATAAAGATGCATTAACCAAATCCAGTCGATTGAGCCATGAAAGCTTACATGAGTTTTGAAACATTTGGTAATTTGGAAGCTAGTAACCGTCGTCCGATCAAGTGATGATTTTTTTACTTGAAGTGGATTTATAAGGTGAAATTAGATGAACTGGGAGGTGTTCTGAAAAACAAGGCAAATCAAGGAGCAAAATGAAAATGAAGTGTAGAGCTTTTTACTTTGTCGGTACAGAATTTTCACTGGCAAGATACCTTCACCATACTTAGGAGCAAGAAAAACTTGAATTTCTCATGAAAAGGTTGGAATGCAAAGCCTCCTCTAGAAACGAATGAAAAAAGGCTGGCGGACGAAAACTGACGAGTTATGGTGGTATCTCTCATGTATCATTTGTAAATATATAAAAACTAGAAAAAACTCAAAAAGATTTTCCATTTTTTATAAAACTTTTCAAAAATATAAAATCAGAAAATACCAAAAATATGTTTTTCATGACATGTCTTCTGGCATCGATAATATTTACGGTGTTAGAAATGTCCTTCAATAATGACACAGTGTTGTAAATAAAGTTCGAACAGAAGTTTCAAATGTTTTTCAAAACTGTCAAAAATCTTTGCTATTATTTCTGATATGCAACCCGGTTCACTTCCAAATGAGTAAGCACGTCGGCCTAAGACGGTATATCCCTAACAAACGGGTGATAAGTTCTCCCCGGGACAAGGATTACGTCATATCCTGCACCCTCGATCTAATGTACACTTCAGTGCAATATTCTTGAAAAGAAGAGAAGTCCTTCTTTTTAAACCAATAATGATGTGGTTCTTCTATCTATTCTTCAAAAATTATTTGAGTAACCATGGTGGAAAAGGGTGTTGTCTTACAAAACATAATCTGTCATCTAATTCTCTCATCAAAAAAGATTTAAAAGAATTTTTCTATCACTCAAACACAGTCTACAGCTCTTTAATAGAAAACGGGACATTATTTGAGGGGGAGAAATGTGCAAATAAATCTTTCAAATGATCTTTTTTGAATAATCAAGGAGTAAAACGGAAAAGGTTTTGACAATAACAATCATGATTTAAAGGGAGTTAATTAATTTTAACTCATCTAGACTTTAGATGTATGTGATGTCAACCTTTAGAAGAACTAGAATGAAACATAAGGCAATTAGTACTTACTTCGGTTTTAAAACGTACATCAAAAGGTTCTAGATTGCTAAGGTATATAGTATTTATAACCGAACTGAGATTTTTTTCAAAATTATTAGATTTTATAAATCAAGTTTACGGGTAATCATTTGAAAGTGAACTATCAAATCAGAATCAATTTTCGACACTACAAACAGATTTTCAAGAAATCTTGTCCACTCAAATAAATACAATAGATCATTAAATTAGAAATACGGGTCTTGTTCGAGGAGGATAAAGTGTTTTCTGAATTATCTTCAACCATGTCCAGCGTAATTATATGGAAAAAGTTTTAACTTAACAGAGCAAAAATTTAAGGGGAGTTTGTAACGCCAAGCTACATTAGTCCAAAAGTGTGTTAACTTTTAGAGGCTTAAATATAATTTTCAAGACTAGTGACTTAGGCTTATAAACAACACTCGATCAATATTGCCAACAACCATCATAGTTTTAAAATGCTTAGGTTTGTTTTGGCAATAATTATGTAGTTTTTAGAAAGCCTTGAAGTTGAATATATGTTTCGATTTCTTATAAGTATTTCCCCTATCAGTTAAACTCTAAGCTTACTCAAAGGAGATATAATGTAAATTGTCAAAAGAGGTACACAAAGGTTTGATAAGTATTGATGATTTCCTTAGATTGTCAGTATCCTGCAGGAAGAAATGTTTTACAGTCTAAGACTAGTTACTTAGATATTTATCATTTCGCTGTTAGAAGGGAATAATTGTGACATCCAAGACATAGCTAACCAATGTGTTTCAATTTATATCAGCACTATCTTGTAAGAGAAAATACGCTCATCAGGGACTGTAATTGACTTTGATGTTATGATTTCAGAATTATTTTGTGTACATCGAATATTTGTTGTGGTCTTCCTCTCAAGAAAGGATTGCAGGTTTTGGGAGAAAGCAAGACAAACTTCCATCTGGAGAAGTATCGAGAACGGACTACAGATTGCTAACATGGACAAACGACTATGCCACATTAAAGTTTAATGTTTCAGGTCCTGTCTCATACAACAATCTTGTACGAACAATAAGTAGTGTGGTAATCTTGTATGGTGTCAGTTTAATGAATGTTTCATTGAGATTCTCGCTAAACCCAAATAATTTATAAACTCATCATAACTGTCCACTAGCAAGTCCCTCATATAAATTTGAGGGGAGCATTTTATAGGTTCAAATATCGGCTTGTTTTAATCAAGACCAACATTTTACACCAAAATTTTTCTAACATATTTAAATCAATTGAGATCCTAAATCTCAAAGGGTTTGAAATTTTTGATCAGGGGAGAGAATGTGATTTAAATATTAAATCTGATAAAAGTGTGATCTATTAAGACTCAAGCAGGTACTCCTCCCTCCATGTGCCAAACAATTTCGAATATCGACGCACATGTTGAGGGGGAGCAGTTTCATAAATAATCAAAAATTTGTCTTGTTGACTCTCATACAGGCTTAGTTAACTTGTCATTGAGCCTATCTGATAATGTCTAGACCATCGACCAAGGTTGACCAATGTTGACTTAACCCAATGTCTAGTGACTCTAATGTGGAATATCTTCGTGCTAATCTGAATATCAAGGGATGTCAAACTCAAGGCGAACATCTTTATCTAACGTTGATTATATGCTATGTTTGTCTATCTTTGTTGATATTCTTTAACAGATACGATGGCAGAAGAGAATATTCTTGCACCTGAACCTACAAGATTGTTATTCTTTAACAGATCGATATTCTTTAACAGACCATCGACCAAGATTGTTAAATTTGTCTGTAGGGAGAGAATGTGATTTAAATATTAAATCTGATAAAAGTGTGATCTATTAAGACTCAAGCAGGTACTCCTCCCTCCATGTGCCAAACAATTTCGAATATCGACGCACATGTTGAGGGGGAGCAGTTTCATAAATAATCAAAACAATCAAGATACAATGGCTTTGATATCTATATCACAAGTACCTTGATTGATTTTCAAATGGTTTTATGGAAAAATGAACAGTACCGAAAGACCGACCCTGTATTTACTTTATCGGAGTTATAAGGATGGTATGGTTAGGTACATGTTCCCACGATTCCGCCAGAGCCGGAGGGATCTACCCAGGGACAATCCACTAGTTAGTGTAGATGTCCTTAGGTATGATTACAAAAGGAGTTATGTGAGAATAAGGGGAATAGTGCGGACTGAGATAGAGCTAGTACTGAATAAACCCAACAAGGTACTACAAATGAAGTCTTGGTAAGACACTGAAGGGGTTGAAGAATGAAAAGAATATTTTTAAGATAAAGGGTGAAAAGAAAGCAGCCCTCCTTAAACATTAGGCAGAAACCGGGTCACTACATATGCTGTCAGAATCACATGGTTGATTTGCTGACATTGAAGACAAGTATCATGGACCAGTGATACGCTGCACAACCCTCCCTAGCCACTCAAGATCCCTCAAAGGATTCTTGTTTCATTTCTCACGGAGATCAATACATTTTTATCGTCTCTCTCACTCTGAGTTAGATGATATTAAAAAGGTGGCAGTCCGCTCTCAGCCATTCCAAACTACCAAAAAACTAAAATGCACTATTATCTAGAGCCATGAGTATCATACCAAAAAACTCGTTAGTGACATTAATCATATTGTGCTTGTTTTCTCACACCTGTGAGCAACAAGCAAAGATTTTAATAGTCCTTCGCATTATCACTCGGGTACTGCCAGAACATCCAGTGATACGAAAGAATTCACAATGAAGATGGAAATTCCATCTAGAGCAACATTATACAAGCTCTTGGTAGTTACATGTGAGATCCTCATTGAGGATCAGATTGTGACAACTGGAAAGAAAAGATGGTGCAATTCTTAATGAATCAAACTTGTTCCGGAAGTGAATTGACGAGTATTTTTGAAAACCTTTCGATGTGTTCAACACTACTGACATTTTTCTAGGCACCAATCGAATGTGTAAAAATCTTTCAAAACATAGTTTTCTGTTGAAAATTGATCTTAGATTATAAAACTCTCGATGTGTCACAAAACTCCTTTCCAGAGTGCACGCGTATGATTATCAAATCAAATTCACATTAATAGTGGGTTTTAATCCACATGGTTTCACTCATATCTGTGCTTTGTCTACTTTAAGAAGAACGCTCCGGGTTGAGAAACGGCTACGCAGCTGCAAACTCTCTCAAGGAGATTTCTTTGGAATTCTACTGATCACAAGCATGTATTTATACTAGGACAAACGGGAACCGTGTTCTGCAACCTTATTCACGAAAGTTGAACAAAGACACTTCCGTGTTGTTATAAAACTAAATATACTTTCAGGAAGCCCGACGGAAGCAGCTGCTGACAAAGAAATGTCCAATTCACAACCCCATGCACATCATACTTCATATTCCTAATCAAAGACAGCATGATACTGAAAGATTTACAACACACTTCCGCTACTCGATGCTTGCCTATCATGATCCCTGAAAAGTGTGAGCATGAGCCGGTCCGAGGGCCACAACATCACATGGAGCAATACTCACCAACAAGTGATTAAGAGATTTACTGTGGCTGATGATCTCAAAGAAAGCTCAAAGATCACACAAGTCTAAGGAACAAAGCTCAAGGACCACTACAAGATGTACAATGAAGTCAATGAATGAAGAATCAAAGTATACGAGCTAAAGTCAGAAGAACAACTCATAGAATGCTAAAATTCAAATTTGTATTTACTCTCTGGGGTGACCTCCCTTAGGGGAGAATTTTTTGGATTAAGAAAAAGACTCGTTCACCCCAATGCTTTCTTATATTGTTAGCAAGTCTCATGTTTTGATTAGTATTCGTAATGATTTATGGTATGGGCCAGGTCATTATCCCACTGTAAGCTCCACACCATAGCCCGTTTTTACTGAAGGCTTCTTTGTAAGAACTATTTAAACCCTCTCCACACATGGAGAGGGTGTTGGAAAAATCATTTGACACACACTTTTTAGTGTGTATTACATATTCTCTCCATCCATCTCTCTCTCTA
This sequence comes from Tanacetum coccineum, assembly GCA_026074375.1. NCBI lineage: Eukaryota > Viridiplantae > Streptophyta > Magnoliopsida > Asterales > Asteraceae > Tanacetum > Tanacetum coccineum. The sequence goes on from BQNB010025443.1 coordinate 27,373, forward strand.
ACTCTCTCTAGTTTATATTGTGTGAAATATTGGGATACTACAGAACAGGCGACCTACATTTCCTTCCATACAAAGCTTCAAACGGAGCACACCGAATGCTCAAATGATAACTACCACCAAAATCAATAACACATGCCCTCATTATATCTTCCAAAGTCTGAATCATACTTTTACTTTTGTCCATCCGCTTGAGGAATGCTGAAGCCAGTAACCACCCCCCCCCCCCAAACCAATCGCATCTCTAACACTCTCTGCAAGCGTCGCCAAAAGCACGGGTAAATCGTAGCCATCTCAATCTGAGTTAATAGTCACTAAATTTCATTCCCTGCTATTTATCTCATCAATATAAAAATCCATGCCAACTTCACATCTTGAAATATTTGTATAGCTAGAAAATGAGCAACTTGGTCAGTCTAAGGACCATCACCTCAAATCACCATCATAATCCTACTTTGACCTTGGAAATTTAGTAATAAATCCATAGGAGATTCAATCTCATTTTCACTCAATTAATCTCAGGCTGTAGAGCAAGCCAAAAGTCTTATGACAATAGTAGCCTTCCACGCCCCTTAAACAAATCCCGACAATTGCTAACATAGGAGCAATATACCATTCTCCACTGCTACCAATACATGTCCTGAAGGTTTATAGTACGTCTTATCCGCTCCCGTATGTACCAAGTACCTTGATGCATGGGCCTCAACCATTACACTCCTACCAAATAAACCCAAATGTATCCAAAAGTACAAACTCCTCGTCTCCTTTTCTTCACTATTGCTTCTAAACCATGTAGCCTTTCTGCGAGTACTTCTCATGCTTGAACGCCTACCTTGGGCTGCCAAGTAACATTCCTCTTAACTCGTCTTGATTTCCACTCTCTCCTTCGCTACAAATGTATCACACCACTACATACATTCGCTTTATCGTGGTATCGACATAAATCATTATCTTCAAAGTCTAAAAGCCACTTCTTGTTTCTAATACGCTCTACTCATAACATTATGATTCCTCCAATAGTTAGGAAGTAAGGGGGTTCAACAATCTAAATTTTTTTTACGATGAACGTCAGTAGTAACCTGCCAATCCTAAGAATAATCATCCAATTCCTCACTGCCTCACTCTTACTCGTCTCCACGTGACCAAGAAAATGCACTTCTTCCTACCAAACTCACACTTAGAAAACTTAGCATACAACTTCTCCTTCCTCAGTGACTCCAACACTAACTTCAAATGAACTTCATGTTCCTCCTTCGACTTTGAGTAGGCCAGAATGTCATCAATGAATACGATGACAAACCTACCTAAGTACGGTTTGCAAACCCGGTTCATTAAGTCCATGAAAACCGCTGGTGCATTGGTTAACCCAAAAGGCATAACCGTAGGCTCAAAATGTCCGTATCTCGTTCAAAATGCGGTCTTTGGAATGGCATCCTCATGCACTCGTAGCTGATGATAACCTGACCAAAAATATACCTTTAAGAAAGGACATGCTTCTCGTAACTAATTAAACAAGTCATCAATCCTAGGGAGTAGATAATGGTTTTTAACAGTTAATTTGTTCAACTCCCTATAATCAATACACATGCGAAAAGAACCATCCTTCTTCTTAACAAATAACACCGGTGCTCCCCACGGAAAATGACTAGGTCATATGAAACCCTTGTCTTCCAACTCTTGAAGTTGTTCAGACAATTCTTGCATTTTCGAGGGTGCTAGACGATATGGAGACTTCGCGACTGGCGTCGCTCCATGAACTAAGTCTACGCGGAACTCAACTTGTCGTTGCGGTGGTCATTGACAAATCTTCCAGAAACACATCAATAAAATCTCGTACGACGGAAATATCACTTAATTTCGGTTCATCTACCTTAACGTTCATTAGGGCTTTGGCGGCTCCCAAAGTACGTTCCCCATGAACCCGAAGTATCTCATCACCTTCCAACGGTATCCTAACCACCTTCTCATGACATACTACCACGAACTTCCTTTTGGACAACTAGTCCATTCCCACAATCACATCAAAGCTTCCACGACTCAACGGTATCAACAAACTCCAAGGGTTACGAACAATCGAATAGGATAACAAACGAATATCGAGTTAAAGGCTAGAATGCATATAGGAGATTCCACATATGCAAATAGACGTGGATCAAATGACATAAGAATCCTTTGAAAGAAAGGATACGTATATGCACCGAGTGAAAACGCAACGAAAGAAAATCAACAGGCGTACCACGACAAAAGAACACATAAAAAAATCAATACGAAAGACAGAAATTCTTATACTAATTATCAACTTTACTCGAAAGACCAAATTAAATAATGTTTTTATAAAAATTAATTTCAAATGATGAAGTCATTTTAAGTATAAAAATCATTTTAAATAATAAATAAAATTGTCTTGAATGTAACCTTTATAAAATCCATTCTCGTTGTCATAAAAATCTAGAGATGGTTGACTCTAACATAATTCTATTGTTTGAAAACGAAAGTAAACACCAGGAACCATATACTCAAAATAAAATCAAAGGAACTCGTAAAAGAAAACTCATGCAAGACGTTACGTACCCAAAAGAAACCGTAATGTCTTATCCAAAATAACGATCAACAGAGCAAACCTAAAATCATCGATACTAACATGTCGCCAACGGGTTACAAAAACCAAGGGATATACAACTAATGGGAGTAATGATCCACACTAATATGTTAGGAACAATTAGTGCTTAAAAAACGTTCGATACTCATACGAGTAATCAATGCAACGAAACAACTAACAAAACACGCCTATACCCGAAAGAGCAAACTCCAAACAACCAATATACATCGAGACGTCGAATAGGAAAAATCGGGTATCCTTACTAACAAAGGACGATGAAGGGATGCTAAGCTTAGACTCTGTTAGGATCACATAAATGGTCTGAACAAAGAAGCTTCCGGTCACTCGAGTTACAAGACACAAAAGTATAGCTCTGAAAGACTAAAGTTAAAACAAATGCTTAAGAGAAGCATCTTTTTTTCTAAAATATAGTTAAGATGTAATGGCAACATCTTTGAAATTTAAAACAAGCACATTATTTTCTAGATGCACATTTTGAGGACATTAACTTATGTATTCTGTATTTAAAACTTTTGTAGTAAAAGATGGTTGCTTTTGGGAAAAAGTTGAAGGGTCGACAAATTCAAGAATGGAATGAGTATGTTTCATTTTACTTCCAACATATCTTGATACGATATGTATTGAAATAATCATGTAAATGACCAATTCTGTTATGCTTTTGCAAATTTAGTTATTATATCGATTACAAGCTCATGAAGAGGAAAGCAGAAAAGCATTCTCGCCAGATTGAGGCTTTAGGAATTGAACACATATATGTTCTCAAGGGTTTCTTGAGAATGCTTGATAACGAGGTAAACATGAGCTGATACTTTAACCTTTTGTTATTAATAATATCTTCTGTTTTGAGATTTTTGTCATTTTGGGCTATATTTAGAATGGGTTGTTAACCATAAGAAACACTAGGAAAAACAAGATCCGGAGGTCGGGGAGGATGAAACAAATATAGATCTCTTACTTTTCTTTTCTTTTTTTTAAATATGCCTAAACTCTTTTTTTTTAAATAAAAGAAGCCGAAATTTATTTTTGTAAAAATAAGCCAAAATTTTTCTAAGAAAAAAACTTTCGTTGAGATCAAAAAAATTAAGTCTAAATCAGATAGATGTATTAAGGCTCGTTCGATTTAATTTTTTCAAACACATAAGATTAAAACACGTACCACTTAGGCTAAAATTAAGCCGAATTTGATTTTATCCTAGTGGAGGTTAATTTTGGGAAGTAAATAATTGGTTCCTAAAGTCAAGGGATATAATATTTTAAATTTGGAAATTATATTCTTGTTCTTTTCTTTCCTCCTACACAAGATCAATTCATTATTGTTTTATGGTTTCTTCTTGATTTTGTAAAATCCCGCGAAAGATACGATTCTTTTCTCGGTTTTAATCAAAGATTTGTAAAATCCCGTGAACAGTAATTGACTTCAACCAAACACAAATCAAACAAAAACAACACCAAACACAAATAAAACAAATCAACAATCACTCAACGATCAGATCATTCAGTTCTTAGAATTCAAAAACCAAAGATGACTGATAAGGATTCAAGTGCTGCAGGTTCAAAACCTATGACTCCTTTTGTTCACACTCGTCCAGCAAACAATGAGGTACACAAAAAGGTTTGGAAAATTAAAGAGTACCTTACTGCGTTTGAGCCAATCATACAAAATGGAAGAGCACAACCATGTTGGTCGGAGTATAGACGCAGTTTTGTTAACGAGATTATACCATTTTATGAAAACATCAAAAACCTTTCTCAAAACCTAGATACTGACATCTATACAGAAGTAAAGGAGTTTGAGCGTAGTCTTGATAAAATGGAAAGTGACTATGACAAGTGTCTTGCGGATAACAAGCGCCTTGGTGACAAAAATAAGCATCTTCTTGCAAAGACAAGGCGTCTACAAAGAGTGATGACGAATCTTTCGAATGACAATGAGCGCTTCATTGCTGATAATATAGCAAAAGACATCTGCTCTTTTGTGCTTTCTTCTGAAAAGCAAGTGTCTCCGAGATCGAATTGCAGTTGTAAAGAACTTCAATCAAATTACGATAAGGGACACTCCAGAGTCGTTGCACTTGAAGCTGAGGTTTTAGAGAAACAACAAATGCTTGCCAAATCTGAACACCAATCCTCTCTTATACAAAAGCAGTTTGTTGATCTACAACTCAAATTTCAAAACTACAAAGAACGTCTTCAAAATGAGAAGGTTTGTGTGCCGCCGAATGCAACTGCATCAAATGCTATTGTTGAAATTAACCAGTTAAAATACCAGCTTCAAAGGAAGGATGACACCATCAGGAATCTGGAAACTCAGATCAACATCATGAGAATGTTGAATGTAGGCCCCACCACAGGTAGCCTTGATCAGCAGGCCCTAGAAACTGAAGTTACTCAGTTGAAAGACGCCCTCACTTCCCTTCGGATCCAAAATGATGGGTACAAGATAGAGAACGCCAATGTGAATCGACGGTATCTAGAACTGTCGACTGCTAGTACCCACTCAAGAACTACACTCACAGGGAAGATGGCTATCTTAAATGCTGAAATTGCCAAACTGAAAGCTGAAGCTGTTGGCAAAAAGAATAGTGGACCTACAGAGCTAGTGAAACCCAAAGTACTTGCTTCAATGATGTACACCAAGAGTTCTAAGTACATTGTTCCACCAAAAAGAGCCAATTGGGTTCAACCGACCCCGTTGCCTAAAAAGAAGCAGGTGACTTTTCAGGATCCGCACAGATCTTCACCAAGACCCGCACAAAAACCACAAGTGCAACAGCATAAGAAACCTACAGTTCCTGTGAACGTATTTCAAAAACCAAAACCTGCCACTGTCGCTCGCAAACCAAACCCTAAGAACAACTTTCGGAACCATAGTCGTTTACCGACTAAGAATGTGAAAGCGAGGAGGGCAGCTGATTACTACAGGAATTTGTATGTTGATATTGGTCAGTTTGTGGTTCATTCTACGAAATCTGTGCATGTCAAAACTCACCAGGCCAAGTGCGCTGTGAACACCTCTAAAAATGCCTGGAAAGCTACCAAGGAAGACGTTGCGAGAATTGTACCTCAATGGAAGCCCACTGGTAAACGTTTCAATTTATGTGATATCTATGGTCCAAGAATGTCTACGGAACCCATCGTTACGCCTTCGAAATTCACACCATGCGTTAGTCCTCGTACCAACGTTACTTTGAGTATGGAACCTGTTCTCAAACCTTTGGAACTCACCCCATGCGTCAGTTCTAGTTCAAGTTCCACTGTTACTATGGTCTCTCGGTTTTTTGACTATAGACTCGGCGATCGCAAGGCTGGTTCCAATGGGATTTCTGCCATCTTTGAATGATGAGGTATCTTGCACAGTAACATTCATTGTATAATTGTGTATATGTTTAAAAAAAACATGAAAAAAAATTAGTGTAGGATGGCTTGCAGTTATTTCAGACTGTAACCCGGTCTTAACCCAGAGATTTAGTGTACGTTTCAGTGCATTATTTCTTTACAGACAAGAAGTTGTCTAAGCCCCGAACCATTTTTCTCATAAACAACTTGTTTTATCAAACATGTTCGGGTTAACCAAATCAAACATTGACACGGGTCATTGTTTGAGGGGGAGAATCAGGTATACTAACAGTTGTTGCAGGTCAAAAGGACGTACTGTTGCTGATTCTATTGCTGAAAGATTGACACGACCAACCGCTTACAAGTTCAAGACAGATTGCAGTATCATTCCTGTCTGGGTATTCTAAAGGTCTTGTTTCAATTGCTCACTTGATATTTGTGCTATTTCACCTCACCTCATACTTTGAGGGGGAGATTGATACATTTTAAGTCCATTCTAGATCAAAACCATTCACAAGTTTCATACTTTTGATCGGGGGAGAAAATGTGACTTAAACATGTAAAACGGATAATTAATGATTCGATTGATTCTAAAATGCTAAAGTCCTATCCAAGCATGTGCTAAACATCTTTCGATTATCGACGCACATGTGTAGGGGGAGCATAAGTGTTAATATGTTCAAAAATGTCAAGGTACCAAAAGTTTGTGTTATACACAAGTATCTTGATAAATGACAAAGAATCTTTTGTTTCATGTTCGTGAAAGTGATCTTATGGAATGCTGAGGAAAGAGATGTTGTACCACCAGGGTATTCGTATGAATGCTCATGCCTGGTCTTCGGACTGCGCCCACTAGTGAAGTGGATTTCCATAAATGTACTTGTACAAGTTTGGATTTCCCAAGGCACTTCATATCTTTCGGGATATATTTCAAAACATCATCAGAAGCATTCTGATTTAAACTTTCGTTTGTGCCCCAAACAAATTTTATAAGCACATCGAATGTTTTTCAAATCATTTTTGCCACAGGCCTTCTACGGTACTTAATTGTATTAAGAAGTAAAACGCTGAAAAAGGAATTGTACGGTATAGTCAGCAGATAGTAACTGTACTGACTCACTCTTTACCATTCTATTAGTAGAAATACTTATAGTGTGTTAGTCTTCGGACATCTGGTCTAGAGAACGGCGAACATTAGGGAATCTGATACTTAGGTATTAGAGGAACTAGCTTGTCACGTGCCGGAAAACCTGTCAAGAAGGTTCTTTAAAAAGATAAAAAAAAAAAAAAAAAACCCCAAAAGAACAAAAAAAAAAAAAGAAAAGAAACCCAAATAAAAAAAAACAACAAGCTATTTCCACTAATACCTAATAACAGATTCCTAATTTCGCCGTTCACTAGACCAGAAGTCTAAGACTAACACAACTATAATATTTCTACTAATAGAATGGTAAAGAGTAGTCAAGTACAGTACTATCTGCTGACCAAACGTATTATTCCTTTTTTCAGCGTTTTACTTCTTAATACTATAAAGTACCGTAGAAGGCTGTGGCAAAAAGGATTTGAAAAAACATTCGATGTGCTTGTGAATTATTTGGGCACACACGAAAGTTGTAAATCAGAATGCTCTATGATCTTATTTTGAAAATATCTGAAAGATAAGAAGTGCCTCGGGAAATCCAAAACTTGTACAAGTACATTAATGTAAAATCCACTTCCTAGTGGGCGCAGTCCGAAGACCATGCATGAGCATCATTCGAAATACCCGGAGGTAAACTACATCTCTTTCCTCAGCATTCCTTAAGAAACACTTTACGACGAACATGAAACAAAAGAATCTTTGTCATTTATCAAGATACGTTGTATAACACTCACTTTTGGTACCTTGACATTTTTGATCATATTAACACTTATGCTCCCCCTAAACATGTGCGTCGATAATCAAAAGATGTTTAGCACATGCATGGATAGGACTTAGCATTTTAGAATCAATCGAATCATTAATTATCCGATTTACATGTTTAAGTCACATTTTCTCCCCCGATCAAAAGTATGAAACTTGTGAATGGTTTCGATCTAGAATGGACTAAAATTACAATCTCCCCCTCAAAGATGAGGTGAGGTGAAATAGCACAAAAACAAAGTGAGCAATTGAAACAAGACCTTTAGACCAACCAGACAGGAATGTAATGCAATTTGACTTGAACTAAAAGCGGTTGGACGTGTCCAATCATTCCACAATAGAATCAGCAACAGTACGTCCTTTTGACCTGTAACAACTGTGAGAAATACTGATTCTCCCCCTCAAACAATGACCCATGTCAATGTTTGATTTGGTTAACCCGAACATGTTTGATAAAACAAGTTGTTTATGAAAAAAAAAGGTTCGGGGCTTAGACAACTTCTTGTCTGTATAGAAATAATGCACTGAAACGTACACTAAATCTCTGGGTTAAGACCGGGGTACAGTCTGAAATAACTGCAAGCCATACTACACTATTCAAAAATACCAGATATCCCCTTGGAACCAGCCTTTCGATCACTAAGTTTGCAATCAGGGAACCTAGAGATCATAGTAACTTTGGAACTAGAACTAACGCTCGCGGTAAGTTCTAAAGGCTCAGCAATGGGTACCATTATCCTAGTTAAAGGACAATTATCATACAACGCGAAATGTCATCCAGTGGGTTTCCACTGAGGCTTAACACTACCAACAACCTTTCCAGATGGTCTCCAAGCTGTCTTAGTAGTGTTCACATTATTATTCCCTGGTGCCTTTCCAAACCTTCTTAGTATGATTCACACTACGTTTTGGCCAGGGGGTTTTTTGGTATTCACAACCTTCAAATGAATGCATCAGACAACTGATTATGATCAATAATATTTAACCTCCTATTGTGATCTGCTGCTCTCCTCGCGTTTACACTTTTACTGGGCAAGATACGATGGTTTCGAGTGTAGCTCTTTGGCATAGGTTTGTGAGATTCAATGGCAGGTTTGGTTCTTGTAGAAAAATTCACAGGAACATTAGGCTTTTTGTTTTGTTGCACTGGTGGTTTCTGTGTGGGTCTATTTGAAGTCCTGGGAGGTTCCTGAAAAGTAACTTGCTTTTTCTTAGGCAACGGGGTTGGTTTTACCCAGTTGGCTCCTTTGGATGTGGAATGTTCTTTGAACTATGGTATACATCCTGAAGCAAGTCTTTTGGGTTTCTCAGAGGCTGTAAATCCACTACTCATTTTGCCACTCAGCTCAGTTTTCAGTTTGGCATTCTCAGCAGTTAAGGCATTAATCTTTGTGGTGAATGTAGAACGTGAGTAAGCATTAGATTTTGACAGTTCTTCATAACGTCGTTTCAGATTTACATTCTCTGCCTTATACCCATCAATTTGAATTCTAACTGAAGTGAGCGCATCTTTCAACTGAGTTAGCTCAGTTTCTAAGGCCTGCTTATCAAAGCTACCTAGCTTTGAAGAAAAACTTTGATTTCAGTAGAAATACTTATAGTGTAGACTCAATGATGTGTAGAATCAATGATGTCCGAAAACTTTGATTTCTACACATCTTTATTTTTCCTGCATCTTGATTCTTCACTTCATTGTTAAGGTTTGTATGAATGATCATGGAGCCTACAATTGGTATAAAGAGCCTACAAGATTGATGAATTGATTTGGTTTGTTATTTTTTTTATGTACTTAGCTTTCTTGATGTCTTCAAATCTTTGAGTATGAGCAATATAGTTTTTAGCAAACTATCAGCTATCAACGGATTTGATATGTCTTTACCATGAGCCGTTTGCTATGGACTAGTCAATGCTTTGTTGCAATAACAAGGTGCAATGATAACCTTATAGTTATCAACTATGAACGGATTTGATATCTCTTTACCAGTAGCCGTTTGCTCTAGAGTAGTCAACTCTTTATTTTAGAAACATGGTGAGTCAATTACCATACAGTACGAATACTGCACCTGTGATAAGATAGATTCAATAAAGAACCTTCTTGAGTAGGTTTTCATCTCAAAGCCTTTAAGTCCCCTAATACCGAATTATTCCGATTTCCAAAAGCATTGCTGTTCTCTAACCAGATGGTCCGTATGAATGGTAAAGATGCGTCAGCACAGTTTACTATCAGCTGACTAAACGTATAATTCACTTATTCAGTCGATTTACATCTTAATACGAATTAAAGTACCGTAGAAGACCTTTTGGCAAAAACATATTTGAAATAAACATTCGATGTCTTGTGAAATTTATTTAGGACACACCGAAAGTTTAAATCAAATTCTCTTGATGAGTTTTTGAAGATATCTCGAACGATATGAAGTAGCTCATGGCTCTCATCAACTCATACAAGTATTTGTAAGAACAGTCATTCTCACTTAGTGAATACTGGTCCGAATGAACACGTATATGAGTTATTCAACGAATACCCTGGTGTTACAACATATCATTCCCTCGCATTCCTTAAGATCACTTTCCAAACATGAAACAAAAGAATTCTTTTGATTATCAAGATACTTTGTGTATAACACAAACTTTTGGTACCTTGACATTTTTGATATTTTAACACTTATGCTCCCCCTACACATGTGCGTCGATATTCGAAAGATGTTTTGCACATGCAAGGATAGGACTTAGCATTTTGAATCAATCGAATCATTAGTTATCCGGTTTACATTTAAGTCACATTTTCTCCCCCGATCAAAAGTATGCAACTTTTGTATGGTTTTGATCTATAATGGACTTAAAATGTATTGAGCTCCCCCTCAAACATTGAGGTGAGCTAAATGAGCACAAATATCAAGTGAATATTAAAACGAGATCTGAAACATACCGAGATAGGAGTGATAAATCAAACCATCTGAAGACGTAGGTTGTGGCTCATTTCAATCTTTCTGTAATAGAATCAGCAACAGTGCGTCCAACTGACCTGCAAAACTGTTAGTATACCTGATTCTCCCCCTCAAACAATGACCCGGGTATAATAGAAAATGTTTTGGTCAATGTCTGAATGGTGACTCCGAACATGTTTGATAAAACAAATTGTTTATGAGAAAATTGTAGGTTTGGTAAAAGACTTGGACACTTTATTCTTTAACAAACCTCTGTGACAAACAAACTTGGACCTTTCACATTCAAGGACTGCAACTTATACCTGGACTTAACAAACACTTAATTCAAACAACAACAATAATTAACAACAAACAATCATCAATTCACGGTTTCCTCTTGACTTGGTAAAATCCCGAAGAAGCTTAGTCTTTTCTGGTTTTAGTCATAAACTTGTAAAATCACGTGCAATCCCAAGGACTTAATCATTTTCTCTCTTATCAAGCAAATCATAATCACTAATCTCTATAACGATCATATCTTATCATTTAACATCACTTTTGTAATGTCGACTCAACAAGACATTTATGCAGCTAGTTCCAAAAACCGTCCTCCTATGCTCAACAAAGACAACTATGTCCCATGGTCGTCTTGTCTTCTCTGATATGCAAAGAATAAATCCAACGGAAACCTAATATACGATTCGATCACGAAAGGTCCTTATGTAAGAAGAATGATTCTTAAACCAGGTGACCCAGATTGTGAAGTTCTTATCCAGCAAGCGTTACTGATGATGAACTCACGGAAGCTGATATTAAACAGATGGAAGCTGATATTAAACAGATGGAAGCTGATGATCAAGCTATTCAAACCATCCTCTTGGGTCTACCTGAAGACATCTACGCGGCTGTAGATAGTTGTGAAACTACTCAGGAAATCTGGTTGCATGTTCAGCAAATGATGAAAGGTTCAGATATTGGAGCTCAGGAGAAAAAGGCTAAGCTATTCAATAAATGGGAAAGGTTCACTTCTATAGATGGAGAATCAATTGAATCCTACTATCATCGTTTCTCAAAGATAATGAACGAATTGAAAAGAAACAAATACTTTCCCAAAAAGATAGCCAACAATCTCAAGTTCCTTAACAATCTTCAACCAGAATGGAAACGACACATCACCATTGTTCGTCAAACTATGGATTTACATTATGTGGATTATACTCAGTTGTATGATTTTTTAAAGATGAATCAGGAGGAGGTGAATGAATTATGAGCGAAACGTCTTGCAAAAACTCATGACCCATTGGCATTAATGGCTACACTCCTCAAATTGCTTACAACTTATCCCAGTGAATTCACTTCAGATCAACCATCACCAAGTTCTTACATGCAACAACCACTTCCCAACAACAACTACAACCCTCCAACCATGCATTTAACTGAACTATGTGCACAGACATGAACAATCTTGATAACATTTCTGATCCCAGAAAAGCCATTGCTATGACATGCACTTGCTCTAAAACTAAAGCATTCAAACTTTCCACACCAACCAACAACAATAAAAGAATTTCATCCAACCCGCGCAACAGACAGATTGCACAACCGAGTATGAATATGGGGCAAGATAGACATATTCAGAATGTTAGATGAAATGGTGGGAATCAGTTTGGACAGTATATAGTACAGAATGTTGGGAATCAAGTTGTTCAGAATCCGGGTGTTCAGAATTTTGGAAATCAGAATGGGCTTATTGTTTTTCTGAGGATTCCACATCATAATGGGATCAGAAAGGGTAACTAGATAGAGGAAATGTTATAGCAAGCACGGGGCTAGACGGGAACTGGTTTTGGTACAATGACAATCAGATAAGGATGCACAACTGTGGAGGATTGGGTCCATTATGCAAGGAACTGCACAGTCCAGACCAAGAGTAAGAGATGCTGCTTATCTTCAGACTCAGCTATTCATTGCTCAAAAGGAAGAAGCCAAGATCCAACTCCAAGCTAAAGAGTATGATTTAATGTCTGTTGCAGCTGATATAGATGAGATTGAGGAAGTCAATGCAAACTGTATCTTGATGACAAATCTGCAGCAAGCATCGACATCCGGTATTCAGACTGACAAAGCTCCAATCTATGACTCGGACGGCTCAGCTGAGGTACATTGTGACAATGGCTACAATAATGATGATATATTCAATATGTTTACTCAAGAGGATCAGTATTATGAACTACGTGAGCCCATTCCTGAGTCACACTTAGTTCGATAGAATGATAGTGATGTTATCACTGCTGCTCCGAGTGTGGAACAAAGTAGGGGAATAGTAGAACAACATTTTGCTACTGTTGAGGAAATTCATGCGTATTATCAATCATTATATAAAATTTAGCCATTGAGGTTAAGAAAGTTATATGGTCAACCGCCACCATGAAAGTAACAAATCCGAAATGGGACCCACTGAGCTTGCTAGATGTAAAAATCAAGAAAAATGTATTGAAATCAGCCAGGAAAAGTATAATAAACTTGAAAGGTGTTATCAAAAGTCTGTTTATCAAGAACAATGTCTTACTAAAAAGATAAATGCTCTCCATTTAGGTTCTGCTAAACAAACAACGACTTTGAATGAGGAAATTACAAATCTAAATACACAGCTTTCAAATGAAAAATCAACTAATCATCATCAGAAGAAAGAAAAAAGTTGAAGAGTTATTTCAAAAAACTGAGAAGAAACGAGCATCTTGATAAACAAATTTTCATGAGAAAAAAATAAAGGGATTGGAAAATAATAGGAACCGTCTCCTATGGAAATGTGACAAGTTGCTACAATTCAGGGTTTAGCTGGTGATCATTCAATAGGGAAATATATTGATCACCAGGTTTTATTCGTTGAAGGTTAGGGCACAATCTCTTTCAGATATGGTCAGTTTAGTGATTCAGATTTGGGAGGTCCGCCTCAAAAGGAACGACCTTGATTTCATAGAAATCTTAAAGGAGTTTATTTGCTGAAAGGAAATCAAACATCAAACCTTTACACCATCAATTCTCCATACATGGCCTTAGCATTACGAATTTTCCTCATGGCTCGTGCCACGTCTACCAAGTCTAGGTTATAACATCAACGATTATCCTACCTAAATTTTGACACCATAAATGACCTTGCCAAAAACGATCTCGTCTCCGGTCTCCCAAAAGGCTTGGTGTATGGGAGACCGAAGACGAGATCGTTTTTGGCAAGGTCATTTATGGTGTCAAAATTTAGGTAGGATAATCGTTGATGCCATAACCTAGACTTGGTAGACGTGGCACGAGCCATTGATTGAAAATTCGTGATGCAAAAGGCCATATCATGGAGATTGATGGTGTAAAGGTTTGATGTTTGATTTCCTTTCAGCAAACAAACTCCTTTAAGATTTCTAATGAAACAAGTGTTCCTTTTGAAGGCGACCTCCAAATCTGAATCACAAAACTGCCCAACCGAAAAGAGATTGTGCCCCAAACCTTCAACGAAATAAACCCTGGTGATCAATATATTTCCCTATTGAAGATCACCATAACCCAGAATTGTAGCAACATGTCATTTCCAAAGAGAACGGTTTCCCTAAATATTTCCAATCCCTTTATTTTATTCTCAGAAGAATTGTTTTATCAAAGAAGCTCGTCTCACTTTTTTTGAAATAACTCTTCAACTTTTCCTTTCTTCATAAAGGGAAAGATAAAGTTGTATTTTTCAATTTGAAAGCTGTGAATTTAGATTTTGTAATTTCCTCAAATCAAAGTCGTGTTTTGTTTAGCAGAACATTTTTTTTTTTAATTTTAAGATTTTTTTTAGTTTTATAAAAAAAAAATGGTTTTAAAAAAAAAAAAACTAAATGAGAGCATTTATCTTTTTAGTAAGACATTGTTCTTGATAAACAGACTTTTGATAACACCTTTCAAGTTTATTATACTTTTCCTGGCTGATTTCAAAAAAAATTTCTTGATTTTTACATCTAGCAAGCTCAGTGGTCCATTCGGCATTTGTTACTTTCATGTTGCGATTGACCATATTAACTTTCTTAACCTCAACGGCTAAATTCTTATATAATGATTGATAATACGCATGAATTTCCTCAACAGTAGCAAAATGTTGTTCTACTATTCCACAACTTTGTTCCACACTCGGAGCAGCAGTGATAACATCACTGTCATTCTGTTGAACTAAGTGTGACTCAGGAATGGGCTCGCGTAGTTCATAATACTGATCCTCTTGAGTAAACATATTGAATATATCATCATTATTGTAGCCATTGTCACAATGTACCTCAGCTGAGCCGTCCGAGTCATAGATTGGATCATTGCAGATCTGAATACCGATTCGATTGCTGCTGCAGATTAGCCATCAGATACATTTTTAGCATTGACTTCCTCTATCTCATCTATATCATCTGCAATAGACATAAGATCAAACACTTCCAGCTTGGAGTTGATCTTTGCTTCTTCCTTTGAGGCAATCAATAGCTGGTCTGAAGATAAGCAACATCCTCTCTCCATGGTCTCACTAAAGCAGTTCCTAGCTATGACCCAATCCTCTACATTTTGTAGCACCTTATCTGATTGTCATTGTACCCATAACCAGTACCTTCAGCCCGTGCTGCTATAACATTGCCAGTACCATTCTGATTCCCATTAGGATGTGGAATCCTCGGAAAAACAATAAGCCCATTCTAATTTCTAATATTCTGAACACCCGGATTCTGAATAACTTAATTCCTAACATTCTGTACTATATACTGTCCAAACTGATTCCCACCATTTCCTCTAACATTCTGAATATGTCTATCTTGACCCATATTCATACTCGGTTGTGCAATCTGTCTGTTGCGCGGGTTGGATGAAATTCTTTTATTGTTGTTGGTTGGTGTGGAAAGTTTGAATGCTTTAGCTATTAGAGCAAGTGCCATGTTCATAGCAATGGTGGGATCAGAAATGTTATCAAGATTGATCATTGTCTGTTGCACATAGTTCGGATTAAATGATGGTTGAGGGTTGTAGTTGTTGTTGGGAAGTGGTTGTTGCATGTAAGAACTTGGTGATGGTTGATCTGAGTGAATCACTGGATAGTTGTAAGAATTATGAGAGTGTGCCATTAATGCCAATGGGTCATGAGTTTTTGCAAGACGTTTCGCTCTTAATTCATTCACCTCCTCCTGATTCATCTTTAAAAAATCATACAACTGAGTATAATCCACATAATGTAAATCCTTAGTTTGACAAACAATGGTGATGTGTCGTTTCCATTCAGGTTGAAGATTGTTAAGGAACTTGAGATTGCTGGCTATCTTTTCGGGAAAGTATTTGTTTCTTTTCAATTCGTTCATTATCTTTGAGAAACGATGATAGTAGGATTCAATCGATTCTCCATCTATAGAAGTGAACCTTTCCCATTTATTGAATAGCTTAGCCTTTTTCTCCTGAGCTCCAATATCTGAACCTTTCATCATTTGCTGAACATGCAACCAGATTTCCTGAGTAGTTTCACAACTATCTACAGCCGCGTAGATGTCTTCAGGTAGACCCAAGAGGATGGTTTGAATAGCTTGATCATCAGCTTCCATCTGTTTAATATCAGCTTCCGTGAGTTCATCATCAGTAACGCTTGCTGGATAAGAACTTCACGATCTGGGTCACCTGGTTCAGGAATCATTCTTCTTACATAAGGACCTTTCGTGATCGAATCGTATATTAGCTTTTCGTTGGATTTATTCTTTGCATAGTCAGAGAAGACGAGACTACATGGAACATAGTTGTCTTTGTTGAGCATAGGAGGACGGTTTTTTGGAACTAGCTGGCATAAATGTCTTGTGATTCGACATTACAAAATGAATTAAAATGATAAGATATGATCGTTACAGAGATTAGTGATTATGATTTGCTTGATAAGAGAGAAAAATGGATAAGTCCATGGATTGCACGGGATTTTACAAGTTTATGAGTAAAACCAGAAAAGATTAAGCTTCTTCGGGATTTTACCAAGTCAAGAGGAAACCGTGAATTGATGATTGTTTGTTGTTAATTATTGTTGTTGTTTGAATTAAGTGTTTGTTAAAGTCAGTAATAAGTCAGTCCTTGAATGTGAAGTCCCCAAGTTTGTTGTCACAGAGGTTTGTTAAGAATAAAGAGTCCAAGTCTTTTACCAACTCTACCAAGAAAGTATAGCAAACCTCTGCCAAGAAATTATAGCAAACCTCTTGCAAGAACAGTTGACCAAACCGCCACTAAAAATGTAAGGTCAAACCGCTATTAGATGATCAAACTGCCACCAAGAAAATGAGCAAACCGCTACGAAGAAAAGATTGTCAAACCGCTACGGAAATGGCAAACCGCTATAAACTAGCAAACCGCTACGACATTGGCAAACCGCTACCAAAATATAACTTTCCAAACCGCTATAAAAAACAAACCGCTATGTAGGAAAACTTGTCAAACCGCTGGCAGATTCATACAAAACCGCTAGGAATAAAAAATTGCCAAACCGCTACGAACAAAAGATGCCAAACTGCTACGAAGGAAAAAATTGGGCAGAGTAACGTTTGAGAAGACCAAGATATGTTAAACCGCTACTTGTAACTGTCCTAAACCGCTACCTAATCTTGAGTAGCAAACCACTACTGAATTAGTCCAAACCGCTACCACCTGTAATATCAAACCGCTGAGGTTCAACTCTGGTAAACCGCTACACAAAAACTTTACCAAACCGCTACTTATAGGTGTTGAGAATTATAATTGAGTTGATAAAGACAAAACATGAATGAAACATGATGAAAACAAGAAGGACCAAAGTCGTCATTGTGAAGATCTACAAGATGTAGAAGAAAATGCAGATTTGGTCAAGATATTGATAAAGATAAATATTAATGAGAAGATAATGGTGAATAATTAATTGATTCTCTCATTAATATATTTATTAGTTTCCATGTAAAACCTTAACCCTTATACTATAAAAGGAGGTCTTGTACGTTTTTATGAGAAAAACTCGATTACATTAAGCTTGACAATCTTTTAGATAACATATTAAAAAATTGGCAAAAAATGCATAATTGACTGGTCGTGTAT
The DNA here is from genome assembly GCA_026074375.1 of Tanacetum coccineum. NCBI lineage: Eukaryota > Viridiplantae > Streptophyta > Magnoliopsida > Asterales > Asteraceae > Tanacetum > Tanacetum coccineum. The sequence goes on from BQNB010025443.1 coordinate 45,248, forward strand.
TGTAGAAAACAAGGTTTTGATACCCGCGCTTCGCTGCGACGCGTTTGGCATAGATCGGTAATTAAGAGAAACGTCAGAATTAACTACATGCTACAAAAGATACTACATGCGTATTGCTTATAATTTAACAGAACATACACGATCATGGTCAAGATTTTTGACCCGAATTGGTATTTCTGGATTCAACCAAAGGTCACTATCTCTACATATATCTACTACTCTCTTTAGATAAAGAAGAAAACACGAAAGTTAGATATAGAAGAAAACATGAAAGTAGTCATTAATGTAGTATTTGCCTCCGGATAACCAAAATAAGGCAAAAAACGATTCACTTTTAAGCTCATGAAGACGCTCAATAATATTACATAACACACTTGTAATGACTCCGCATAAAAGTTCTTTTAGACTAATATGAAACTATGCTCCAAAAACACCTAAAGTAAAACACTTACAGCAAAAAAAAAAAAAAAAAAAAAATAAAAAAAAAAAATAAAAAAAAAAAAAAAAAAAAAAAAAAAAAAAAAAATTAAACAAATGAAATTTCATAACATGTCCCTAATACGTAAAGTGTTTAGCCAGTACTCTCAACGAACGCAACATGTCGTTTGTTATATAAAGTTTAAAATGACTTCATAATTTCCACATTCCTATTGTTCATGTCATATGCATGATCTTATTTTCTTCATGCATATAAACGTTTACAAAACATCATGTTGAATGGTGACATGTACCTCAAACCCAAATCATCATGATAATACCAATGATCTTCGTGAAGATATGCTAACTGAGTTGATTAATAATTTCTAACATATTTAAAACTAAAGGTTTTAAAAACACAAATAATGACAATGAATTTAAAACCGTACCTGCTACAATACACGAAAATTAAAAATAGTTGCTTTTACTCAAAAACCCAAAGTTACAAAGGATGCATTATTTTCCTTTAATGATTCTCTTAAAAGGCGATCTTCTTTATGAAAATAGAACAAATGGAAGAATTACTAACCAACCTTAAACTTTCACAAAATAATAACTAAAATACAAACACTATAATATCAATCAATCACGATATACGTATGAATATAATATAAATATTTATATATATATATATATAATATATAAATAAAATATATATAATATAAGATATATATAATATAATATAAATATAATAATATATACACATATTAAAAAATAAAATTCATTATATCCGCGGTAGATACATACATACATATATATATATTAGAATAAGCAAACAAAGAATGATCATTACAACCTTACTCCACGTTACATGCTTCGACTCTTTCTTGCTCAAACTCCTTATCGGCTGCTGCTGCTTCTTCTTCTTCTTCTTCTTCTTATTCTGGTCGTAATCATTCACAATTTCTTGCAATTTCAATATTGTCATACAAAATTTTTTAACAAACCTATCTTCCAATTCTCTAATTGTTTGCAGACCAACCATGTTTGCTACTTGAATTTCCTCCATGTCGTCGTCTTGAAGCAGTCTCATTATGTTAATGACATTGTGATGCTCCATCTCTGAATCAAAACCACCTATTTTTTGCTCTTTCCTATTATTTGCTTTTACTTGATTCATGACCCTCTCTCCTATCCCATCATTATGGAATTTTCATTCATCGAATTTAGATACTTTGTTAACTTTCCTCTATACCGTAGATGAATCGTAAATGCCTGTATATTTATATTTCTTGGCAAAATCATCAAGTGAATCCATGTATGCCACTACGTGTATATTATTCAATATAAATTTTTCATAGCAATTAGCAGGTAAAACAAATTCGTTTTCATTATTCTTACTTATATAGCTAATTGTTATTTTTTTCATGAGTGCTTTCAACACACACTTAAATAAATCTTTTAATGATAAGTTTTCCAGTTGTTTTTCAATTTGTTTCTCTTCCATTGGAGAATTCAATGTAAACTTAAGATTGTTTCCAGTTGTTTTTATAGCTACAATTAACTCCGGCATTTGTTAGTCGGTTCTTCGCAAGTTTCCTTAAAAAAATTTATATATTTACTAGATACGTCCTTACACTTTTGCTTTTTCAACCATGTACTTTTCCCAATTATCTATTTTTTTTTATTTTTTTTTTTTTTTTTTTTTTTTTTTTTCCTTTTTAAAAAATACGAAACTTGTAAAAATTATCCACGTTATTAATTTGAGTTGCATGTCTCTTTGACATTCCACGTATATACTACGTATTAACCGATGTGTAGGATCCCTAGATCATTCCATTGATTAATCACAAGATCAATAGCACAAAAGATTAAACATTAAAGATTTTTGATTGAAAGAAACAAGAGTGGCTACAAACCCTAAAGATGAATAAATCTTATGGTGATAGCTATAATGTCTAACCTAATTTTGACTAAACTAGGTGTATTTATACTAACAAGGTTCTGCCCATTCTAGGCTTTTGTTGGGCTTTTCAAGCTTTTTCTTTGTCAGCCCAATTACATTAATAAACATTAATTAATTACCCAACTAACGCGCTAGAACTTTTGTCTTGTCTCCTTTTCGAGTGACCGAAGCTTCTGTGTTTCGGTCCATTTATGTGATCTAACAATCTCCCCCTAGAAGAGGTCAATGAGAAGTAGTTTGAAGCTCACATCGACTTGTCTCTTTACTCGTTGTTGATAGGGTACTTACTTGTTGTCACTTTGGTAATTTAAATCTTTAACACCTTTGATCATATCTTCAACACTTGAGGTGATGACTTGATCTTGATCTTTGACTTGTTAAGCTTACTTTCTAACATACTTTTGTTGTCTTTTTTCACTTGACTTTGCCATACGCTGATCATTAGTCTCACAAGCTCATATCTGTTGGATCTGGAAAAGCTATTATGATGTATCTTCTTCTAATCTCCATAACGTTTAGCATTTGAAGAAGACATTGATTTTCAAAGATTGTGCGGAAGCTTTGTATGTAAACTTTCTTGATTTCTTCAGATATTATGGTATGGATATGAGCACATGTCTTGCATCGGAAACTTTGAGTCGTCATTCACCATGATATAACAATTTAGACACCAACAAAAACATTTTGTTATGTAAAATCCACTTAATGTGTTCTAGAAAAACATTTTGTGAACACACAAAGGTTTTATATTTTGAAGGGACCGAGTATAGACGATACTCAATCTGGTCGGTTACATTAACCTCTGATTCTGTGAGGATCAATGACTACAGTATGAAGACTTCACCTGATCAGATAGATTCCATGTAAAAGAACCTTCTTGACAGGTTTTTTCCGGCACGTGACAAGCTATTCCTCTATTCCTAAGTATCAAGTCCCTATGTTCGCCGTTCTCTAGACCAGATGTCCAGAGACTAACAACTATAAGTATTTCTACTAATATAATGGTAAAGAGTGAGTCAAGTATTTGTTACTATCAGCTGACCTATACCGTATAATTCCTTTTTCAGCGTTTTACTTCTTAATACAATTAAGTACCGTAGAAGGCCTGTGGCAAAAATGATTTGAAAAACATTCGATGTGCTTATAAAATTTGTTTGGGGCACAAACAAAAGTTTAATCAGAATGCTCTGATGATGTTTTGAAATATATCCCGAAAGATATGCAGTGCCTTGGGAAATCCAAACTTGTACAAGTACATATATGGAAATCCACTTCACTAGTGGGCGCAGTCCGAAGACCAGGCATGAGCATTCATACGAATACCCTGGTGGAACAACATCTCTTTCCTCAGCATTCCATAAGATCACTTTCACGAACATGAAACAAAAGATTCTTTGTCATTTATCAAGATACGTGTGTATAACACAAACTTTTAGTACCTGACATTTTGATCATATTAACACTACCTCGCCCCTACACAATGTGTCGAAATCGAAAGATGTTAGCAAACATTGCAAGGATAGACATAAGCATTTTAGAATCATCGAATCATTAATTACCATTTTGTACAGTTTTAGAGTCACATTTTCGTCCCCCGATCAAAAGTATGAAACTTGTGAACTGGTTTTGATCTAGAATGACTTAAAATGTAGCAATCTCCCCCTCAAGTAATTAGGTGAGGGTGAAATAGTCACAAATATACAAGTGAGAATTGAAACAAGACCTTTAGAATACCCAGACAGGAATGATACTGCAATCTGTCTTGAACTTGTAAGCGGTTGGTCGTGTCAATCTGTCAGCAATAGAATCAGCAACAGATGTACCTTATTGACCTGCACACAACTGTAGGAAAATACAGATTCCACCCCCCTCAAACAATGACCCGTGTCAATGTTTGATTTGGTTAACCCGAACATGTTTGATAAAACAAGTTGTTTATGAGAAAAAAAGGTTCGGGGCTTAGACAACTTCTTGTCTGTAAAGAAATAATGCACTAAAACGTACACTAAATCTCTGGGTTAAGACCGGGTTACAGTCTGAAATAACTGCAAGCCATTTATCTAAGTTTTTTTTTTGATTTTTTTCTGTGTTCTATATTTTTTTTTCTTAAATATACACAAATATACAAAGGATACAATGCTTTAGCAGTCAAAAATACCAGATATCCCCTTGGAACCAGCCTTTCGATCACTAAGTTTGCAATCAGACTTTGAAGGTGGGATAATCGGTTTTGGTGGATGAGATGCCGCTTTTGCTTTTTCCTTGCTCCAAAGGAGGGAAAAGATGTTCTTTTGGAATTTTTGAAAATTTTGAGACTCATAGACGAGATCTGTTTTTGGCAAGGTATTTTATGGTGTAAAAATTTAGGTAGGATATCGTGATGACATACATAGGACTTGGTAGACGGTGGCAGTGCATGAGGAAAAATTCGTGATCTGCAAAAGGCCATTCATGGGATTGATGGTGTACAAGCGTTTGATGTTTGATTTCCTTTCAGCAAATAAACTCCTTTAAGATTTCTAAAGAAAACAAGTGTTCCGTTTGAGGCGCACTCCAAATTTGAATAACAATACTGCCCAATCCGAAAAGAGATTCCTAACCAAAACATTCAACGAAATAACCATGGTTGATTCAATATATTTCCCTATTGAAGTCACCTTAACCAGAATTGTAGCAACATGTCATTTCCAAAGAGAACGGTTCCTAATATTTTCCAATCCCTTTATTTTATTCTCAAGAAGAATTTGTTTATCAAGAAGCTCGTCTTCACGTTTTTTGAAATAACTCTTCAACTTTTTCCTTTCTTCTTGAAGGAATGATATAGTTGATTTTTCATTTGAAAGCTGTGTATTTAGATTTGTAATTTCCTCATTCAAAGTCGTTGTTTGTTTAGCAGAACCTAAATGGAGAGCATTTATCTTTTTAGTAAGACATTGTTCTTGATAAACAGACTTTTGATAACACCTTTCAAGTTTATTATACTTTTCCTGGCTGATTTCAAAACATTTTTCTTGATTTTTACATCTAGCAAGCTCAGTGGTCAATTCGGCATTTGTTACTTTCATGTTGCGATTGACCATATTAACTTTCTTAACCTCAATGCTAAATTCTTATATAATGATTGATAATACGCATGAATTTCCTCAACAGTAGCAGAATGTTGTTCTACTATTCCCCCACTTTGTTCCACACTCGGAGCAGCAGTGATAACATCACTGTCATTCTGTTGAACTAAGTGTGACTCAGGAATGGGCTCGCGTAGTCATATAATACTGATCTTACATTGAGTAAAACATATTACTTATATCTCATTATTGCAGCCATTGTCACAATGTAACTCCGCTAGAGCCGTTCCCGAGTGATAGAATTGAAGCTTTGTCAGTCTGAGTACCGGCTGAAGATGCTTGCTGCGAATTTGCCATCAAGATACAGTTTGCATTGACTTCCTCAATCTCATTTATATCAGCTGCAACAGACATTAAATCATACTCTTCAGCTTGGAGTTGGATCTTGGCTTCTTCCTTTTGAGCAATCAATAGCTGAGTCTGAAGATAAGCAGCATCTCTTCTCCTTGGTCTGACTGTGCAGTTCCTAGCATAATGACCCAAATCCTCTACAGTTGTAAGCACTTATCTGATTGTCATCTGTCCCCATAACCAGTACCTTCAGCCCGTGCTGTATAACTTTTCAGTAGCATTTGATTCCTATTAAGGTTGTGGAATCTCGGAAAAAACAATAAGCCCATATGTTTTCCAAACTTTCTGTACACCCCGGATTCTGAACAACTTGATTCCCAACATTCTGCACTATATACTGTCCAAACTGATTCCTACCATTTCCTCTAACTATCTGAATATTTCTATCTTGCCCCATATTCATACCCGGTTGTGCAATCTGTCTGTTGCGTGGGTTGGATGAAATTCTTTTATTATTGTTGGTTGGTGTGGAAAGTTGGAATGCTTAGCCATTAGAGAAGTGCCATGTCTATACAATGGTGGGATCAGAAATGGTATCAAGATTGTTCATTGTTGTTGCTCATTCTAATTTTTAGTTTATGATTGAATTGATGGTTGAGGGTTGTTGTTGTTGTTTGAGAAGTGGTTGTTGCATGTAAGAACTTGGTGATGGTTGGGATACTGACGTGAATCATGGTTAGTTGTTAAGAAGTCTAAGAGTCGCTGCCATTATGCAAATTGAGAATCATGAGTTTTTGCAAGAACGTTTCGCTCTTTAATTCAATTCACCTCCTCCTGATTCATCTTTAAAAAATCATACAAATTGAGTATAATCCACATCATGTAAATCATTAGTTTGACGAACAATGGTTGATGTATCATTCCCATTCAGGTTGATGATTGTTAAGGAACTTGAGATTGCTGGCTATCTTTTCTGGAAAGTATTTGTTTCTTTTCAATGTGGTTCATTATCTTTGGTGATCGTTGTAGTAGGTTTCAATCGATTCTCCATCTGTAGAAGTGATCCTTTCACCATTTATTGAATTTACTTAGCTTTTTCTACTGAGTCCAATATCCGAAACTTTATCATTTGATGATCATGCAACCAGATTTCCTGACTGCTAGGTTTCACAACGTTATACATGCCGCGTAGATGTTCTTCAGGTTGACCAGAGGGATGGTTTTTGAATAGCTTGGATCATAGCTCATCTGTTTAATATCAACTTCCGTGAGTTCATCATCAATAACGCTTGCTGGATTTATTCTTTGCATATCGGAGAAGACGAGACGACCATGGGACATAGTTGTCTTTGTTGAGCATAGGAGGACAGTTTTTGGAACCAGCTGCATAAATGTCTTGTTGAGTCGACATTACAAAAGTGATGTGAAATGATAAGATATGATCGTTACAGAGATTAGGGATTATGATTTGCTTGATAAGAGAGAAAATGATGAAGTCCTTGGGATTGCACGGGATTTTACAAGTTTATGACTAAAACCAGAAAAGACTAAGCTTCTTCGGGATTTTACCAAGTCAAGAGGAAACCGTGAATAGTAACTTTTATGTATTGGGTATAAAAGTGGGTATTTGTTGAAGCGTAGAAAAGTTTTTGTAGTTCCGGGAGTGCCTTAACGCAATTTATCGCGAAACGTATACACTTTACGTATCCGATAAAAATAAAATGAACAAAGTTAATAATTATCCTTAAAATAATTATATAACCCTTGCTTGACGTAAACATTTAATTGTTCGATGCCCGTTTACATTGAACGCTAATTTTTAGTTTACGCGATTTAAACTTAATTAATGAAATCACAAGCAAACGCGTACAACACTAAAAATAAATAGTACATTTATCGACGTCGTCAATGACTTGAAAACACAGGGTGTTATACAGCGTTACTAGCATTACTAGCAATTTCATTGGCGGAAAGCCAATACGCCTGTTCTTGGGACAGTTCCTTCTGAGGAACAAACATCATGGCATTAAGCTTGTCGTAGAAACCGTTTGCGGGTCTAACATGTCCTGGTTTTTCACACATCTTTTTCATGCTAACCACTTGGTGTTCCAAGATATCTTCACTATCCCATATGCGAGCAGGATGGTGAGCGGGATGCAAAAGGGTATCAGCGTTGTACAAGACAGGTTGAGCTCGCTTGGCTATATAACCAAGACCTGGGTTACGGGTACCTAGGAGGTCCTTGTGCAAGTCAGCGGTTGCGGCTTTAGGTTTCTTAGAAAGCATAGGAATAGTTTGTGTTGGCATGTTAAATCTTTGCAACATATCTCTTGCAACTTTGTTAGCATTCTTTAAACAAACTATTTCATCTAGATAACTATCTGCTAGATCCTTTTTCTCAGATAAAATCTTTTCCTTTTCAGATTGTAAAAATGCAATTGATTTTTCTTTTCCTGAAAGAGTGGATTTAAGCAAATCGTTTTCTTGCACAAGTTCAGCGTTACGCTTATTACGCTGAATCACTAGGGCTTGTTCCTGTCTAACTTTGTTTTCAAGATCAAGTTTGACCTTGTGGGTATCTAGACGACATATTTCTTGCTTGCATTGAAGAAGCTCATTTTTTAAGGTCTCGATTTCCAAACATTTTTCTTGGTTAACCTTAGCATGTCCGTCTAGTTGGGTTTGCAAGTCAGTTAAGATGGCAATCATAGAAACTTTATCAGATGTGTCAGCAGATACCTCAGTTGGAACATTTTGGGCTTCGGTGTCAAGAAGATACTGATGATACGGGATCGTATTGTCATCAATCTCAGTCTCAGCATCGGAGTCTAAATGTTCTTCCTGGTGCATCTCCTGATTCAACTGATAATCCACATTATCAAAGATTTGATTGTCATTGGAGTGTACCTCATTGACTTGACTGTTGGTGGCACTGGTGGATGACAAGTTGGCCATGAAAGCGGCAGCAGCATTGGGGCCTTCATCCACGTCTGAGTCATATGCATCCTCATGATTGGCTTGAAAACTGTTTGTTGTAGTCATTGCCAGAGGTTGATCATATGTTTCTTCATTTGTTGCCATTGAATAATGTTGTTTATGAATGATCTGATCTTAAGTGATTGTTGATTGGTAACTTGATTTGAAGTTAATAACTTTGTTTATGAATGATCTGATCTTAAGTGATTGTTGATTGGTGATTTGATTTGAAGTTAATAACTTTGTTTATGAATGATCTGATCTTAAGTGATCGTTGATTGGTGATTTGGTTTGAAGTTTATGATTTTCGGGTAAATTTTGAAACAGTAAAATGCTGTTTTGAGGCTCTAAATGACCCCGAATGGCTTAAAAATGACAGGGCTCTCCCTCAAAGAGGAAGAGTCTTGACCGTTGGGCCGTTTCTGAGCTGGTATAAAAATTTCGGAACAATCCGACTCAAAAATTATTTTTGCGGCAAATCAAGCAAAACACAACTTAGCTTGATCAAAACGCAATGAACTTACACTCAAAACGCAACGAACTTTGTGGTCAAAACGCAATGATACTTGTTGTCAAAACGCAATGATATCTTCCTCAAAACGCAATGAAATTTTTCTCAAAACGCAATGAAAGTTTTGCTCAAAACGCAATGACACTTGAAGTCAAAACGCAATGGACTTTTCTTGTCAAAACGCAACGAAATCTTCCTCAAAACGCAATGAAATTTTTCTCAAAACGCAATGAAATTTGAAGTCAAAACGCAACCTGTGATTTCAAAACGCAACTTGTTGTCGAGCAAAACGCAATGAATGAAATCAAAACGCAATGCTTGAAATTTTTTGGCAGCGTAGCGTTTTAGTCAAAACGCAATAGAAATCTTCAAAACGCAACCTGTATGCTCAAAACGCAACATGAATATGCTCAAAACGCAACATGAATATGCTCAAAACGCAACATGAATATGCTCAAAACGCAATATGAATATGTTCAAAACACAATATGAAGACTAACAAAAAACGCAACACTTCTAGCCTTTTTTTCTAATCCACTTCGAACCCAAAACACAAACAAACCACGTCTCTTTTTTTGATTAGTTTCGAACGAAAGGATGAACAAAAAAAAACAATCACGAAACGAATTTTTCCTTGTCTCCCTTTTTTTTGTTAATTCGATCAAACAAAAAAATAAAATAAAACAAACAATCACTTTTGGCTCTTGATACCAATTGTAACCTTAAGAAACACTAGGAAAAACAAGATCTGGAGGTCGGGGAGGATGAAACAAATAAGTAGCCATATTATTGATGATGAGAGAAAAAAGGGAAATATGTGTGTGTGATAGGAGAGAGAAAAATACACACACACACCTTATGTGAAATGTTACAAATGAATTATGTCCCTCCTATGGAAGTATATGAGGGGGTATTTATAGTCCTTGTGTCGGTTTCCTAACCTGTCTCTTATACCAATTGTAGGATCCTTAGATCATTCCATTGATTAATCACAAGATCAATAGCACAAAAGATTAAACATTAAAGAACTTTTTGATTGAAAGAAACAAGAGTGGCTACAAACCCTAAAGATGAAAAATATTATGGAGTAGCTATAATATCTTTCCTAATTTTGACTAAACTAGGTATATTTATACTAACAAGGTTTTGCCCATTCTAGGCTTTTGTTGGGCTTTTCAGGCTTTTTCTTTGTCAGCCCAATTACATTAATAAACATTAATTAATTAACCAACTAACAAGCTAGACTTTTGTCTTGTATCTTCGAGTGACCGAAGCTTCTTTGTTCGGGTCCATTTATGTGATCCTAACACGATGTGATTCATTATCCATTTTTATACGTTTCTCGTACGCCTTCATACGTTTTTTCTTATCCGTTTTATCATTCGCCATGAACTGAAATCGTTCTCACCATTAAACTTCTCCACGTCGGATTTAATTAGCGTCATCTCAATCAATTAATCACAACTATAGCTCTTCATTCTAATTTGTTATGATTAACCTACTTTCGAGACAAGTAATTATATAGAACAATTGCGCAATAAATAAAGACAAGAGGATTTAACGTGGTTCGGTAATCACCTACGTCCACGGGCGACTGGAATTTTACTAGCAAATATGGAGTACCGAGGTGGTTACACAGTGTATCGCTCTAAATTTAGACTCCTCTCGAAAGTATTTTGGACCGTCACTAGATTTTCTACACTTCTCTCGAAAGCTTACTCGTATACAATTTTATATATCAATTCTATACCACTCTTATTTTCTGTACAAAATACTCTCACTATATTCTTTCAACAAACATGTGTGTTTGTTAATGCTTTGGATGATCAATCAACGTATGCTCCATCTCCTTATATACTAAAAGCAAGTTGCATGCATGCATGTGTTGGGTTGGTGGCCTCCATTCATGAAAGTATGCGGTTTTCACATCCATTTGATACATAGTGAATGATTTGTGTGCATCGTATGCCAAAAATATCCTGATAGCTTCCATCCTAGCAACTGGAGCGAAGGATTACTCAAAATCTATTCCTTCTTCTTGGCGGTACCCTCTCACAACCAGACGAGTCTTGTTCCGAATGACCTTGTTTTCTTCATCATGCTTGTTTTTGAATAACCACTTCAGAGTAAGTGGTTTAGTGTGATCCAGAGGAGGAACGAGCTCCCATACACCAAGCCTTTTGAATTAAAGAAGTTCTTCTTGCATGGAATCAATCCAACCAGAGTCGGTCATAGCCTCTTTGACATTACTAGGCTCCATGGTGCTCACAGACAGTGCATCAATGCACATGTCACCATCGGTTTTCAACTGATTTTGTGTCAAAACTGGTCAAGAGAGTTCTCCTATCACTTGCTCCAATGGGTGATCCATAGTCCATTGAAATTCATGTGGGTACGGTTGATAAAACGTGTGCATGTTCGAGGGATCCACATTTGGAGAAGAAGATTCAGCAGAACTTGTGGATGGAGAGGAAAAAGGATTTACAAAGGTATTCCCCTCGAACATAACATTTAGAACATTGTCAGCAACAGTGTTAGATTGGAGTGGAGCTTGATTATCTTGTTGCTGAACATGTTGATGAAATGAGAACTCGTCAACATCCTATGAAGTGATTGGAATATTTTGAGACTGTGAAGATGAATGTGTTGGTGTCAGTGCTGAGTCTTTAATTATTGTAGATGCAATTAGATTCGGAAGATTCTAAATTGCAAGAGCAGCAGGAACAGGTCTTGGAGCTGCTCAGAGTTGACCAAAAATGTTATCATCATACATTGCTTCAAACAATAGATCCAATTCAGGTTTAGTTGGTTTCTGAGTTGTTATTGTTGACGGAGCATACGTAAGATCGACTCTTGAACTGATATGTCCAGAAGTCATGCTTTAAAGTTCGGGCTTTTGAACTGCGTTGTTCAAAAGCCATGACAAAATGCTCATCAAAAGTAACGTTCATCGTCTCCATGATTTTCTTTGTCCGACGATTATAGACTCTGCAAGCAAAGGAATTTGTAGAATAACCAATGAAAAAGCCAATATCACCCTTTGCACTAAGCTTCCGAATGTCTCTACGATCATACTTGTGATAAAAGAGAGCTCCAAATACATGTAGAAAAGAGATATATGATTTTCTACCATTAATGAGCTCGTATGGTGTTTTGTTGAATCGGCGGTGAATGATCAAACGGTTTTAAGTGTAGCACGCAGTAGCAATCGCTTCAGCCCATAACAATAACGGAGCAAAAAAAAATTAGCATTGTCCTAGCAGCCTCAACTAATGTACGATTTCTTCATTCCACCACTCCATTTTTCTAAGGAGTTCTTACCAAAGAAGTTTGATGAGAGATGCCAACACTATCAAAGTATTCTTTAAGTACTTGATTTTTGAATTATGTGCCATTGTCGGCTCTTACAATAATGACAGGGATTGCAGGAGGACAGTGATTCTTTTCAGGAAAGTTATTATCACTTCTTGTGCTTCATCCTTGGATCTGAGAAAGTGAACCCAAGTGTAACGTGAGTAGTCGTCCACTATCACTAGAACATAACATTTTCCATTGATGCTTGCGACTCTCATAGCACCATACAAATCCATATAGAGCAGGTGAAGTCTCTACTTTGAAGGTGGAATAGGTTTTGGTGGATGAGATGCCCTTTTGCTTTTTCCTTGCTCACAGGAGGGACAAAGATGTTCTTTTGAATATTTGAACTTTGGGAGACCGGAGACGAGATCGTTTTTGGCAAGGTCATTTATGGTGTCAAAATTTAGGTAGGATAATCGTTGATGCCATAACCTAGACTTGGTAGACGTGGCACGAGCCATGAGGAAAATTCGTGATGCAAAGGCCATGTCATGGAGATTGATGGTGTAAAGGTTTGATGTTTGATTTCCTTTCAGCAAATAAACTCCTTTAAGATTTCTAATGAAACAAGTGTTCCTTTTGAAGGCGACCTCCAAATCTGAATCACAAAATTGCCCAACCGAAAAGAGATTGTGCCCCAAACCTTCAACGAAATAAACCCTGGTGATCAATATATTTCCCTATTGAAGATCACCATAACCCAGAATTGTAGCAACATGTCATTTCCAAAGAGAACGGTTCCTAATATTTTCCAATCCCTTTATTTTATTCTCAAGAAGAATTTGTTTATCAAGAAGCTCGTCTTCACGTTTTTTGAAATAACTCTTCAACTTTTTCCTTTCTTCTTGAAGGAATGATATAGTTGATTTTTCATTTGAAAGCTGTGTATTTAGATTTGTAATTTCCTCATTCAAAGTCGTTGTTTGTTTAGCAGAACCTAAATGGAGAGCATTTATCTTTTTAGTAAGACATTATTCTTGATAAACAGACTTTTGATAACACCTTTCAAGTTTATTATACTTTTCCTGGCTGATTTCAAAACATTTTTTTTGATTTTTACATCTAGCAAGCTCAGTGGTCAATTCGGCATTTGTTACTTTCATGTTGCGATTGACCATATTAACTTTCTTAACCTCAACGGCTAAATTCTTATATAATGATTGATAATACGCATGAATTTCCTCAACAGTAGCAAAATGTTGTTCTACTATTCCCCCACTTAGTTCCACACTCGGAGCAGCAGTGATAACATCACTGTCATTCTGTTGAACTAAGTGTGACTCAGGAATAGGCTCGCGTAGTTCATAATACTGATCCTCTTGAGTAAACATATAGAATATATCATCATTATTGTAGCCATTGTCACAATGTACCTCAGCTGAGCCGTCCGAGTCATAGATTGGAGCTTTGCCAGTCTGAATACTGGATGTCGATGCTTGCTGCAGATTTGCCATCAAGATACAGTTTGCATTGACTTCCTCAATCTCATCTATATCAGCTGCAACAGACATTAAATCATACTCTTCAGCTTGGAGTTGGATCTTGGCTTCTTCCTTTTGAGCAATCAATAGCTGAGTCTGAAGATAAGCAGCATCTCTTCTCCTTGGTCTGACTGTGCAGTTCCTAGCATAACGACCTAATCCTCTACAGTTGTAGCACCTTATCTGATTTCCAACATTCTGAACACCCGGATTCTGAACAACCTGATTCCCAACATTCTACACTATATACTGTCCAAACT
>BQNB010025444.1:0-59630 GCA_026074375.1 Tanacetum coccineum
TGTAGCCTTCTAAAGGACCGAGGTTTAATAATGTTGCAATAATAATAAGTATAAAGCCAAAATTCGACTCCGGGGTTATCTAAATAAAACCTCCGTCTCTGGACTCGTAGTTGAGTTGTTGCGGATGAAATAAAAAGGATAACCCCTAAATCATGCGAATTTAGAACCTTAATGTGGATCTTATTCTCACCATATCGTCTCTTTAGGAAAGGATTTCAAACTAATTGTGGTCTAAACCAGGTTATTTTATTTAAATAAGGACATAATTTATTTGTCACAAAAAAAAATATCCTTAGAGGAAAATAGGAATAAGGGAGCGAAAAGTTAAGTTTATACTTACACAATTAACATTTATGAGTAGTGTTAGCATCTAATCTTATATTTAATTGTGATTTTGTTTTAAGCTTAGTTTGGGGATTGTGAAAATCAAGGATGACGAACTCCCGTTCTTAAAACCTTTTAAATAATTTTATTTAATTTTTATCTTAGTTTTTATTATTATTAAATAAGTGGTTAAAACGGGGGCGCTTTCAAAATAAATGATTTTTGAACCTTCTTAATGGACCTTTTTTGTTCTTGTTTGATTGTGAGGGGTCATAAGTTAAAAGGGGATTTAATTATTTATTTCCGTGCGTGTTTTATTTACATTGCTTGTGGGACCAGCAATAGCTTAGTGTGGGGGAATTTTGATATGTGCTAAAACACACATCATTTGTACCCCCAAAAATGCTAATAAACAGACTAAAACACTAAAATATGGATAAATATGTTGCAAATATGTTTGTATTATGTTTTTATGTCTTACAGGTACAAAGGATTGAAAACAAAGCAAAAACGGTAATTTTCGAGTGACTTTCGACGACGTTTTTACGATTATCGAGGCTCAAACGAAGTCGTTAATATTCCTCGATCACACCATTGGAAAAAGCACGAAATTATGAGTCTAACGGTACCGGCCTTTCATATGTGAACCTTTTTATTTTGAACATTTTTCGTCCCTGTTTGAACCTTTAATACTAGTATAAATGGACTGGGCCAAAAGATGGTTATATATTAAATTTGGTATAATATAAATGAAACACTGCCTAGCGCAGTTGGTTTCATTGGTTGAGTTAAAACTCATACCAAGAGGTCGTGGGTTCGAATCGCAGGAGGGTTTATCCCCTCCACGCCACGTCAGCTGCCACGTGGCACCACGTGGCATACCACGTGGAAGACCCAGACCCGACCCGTACCCAGACCCGACCCAACCTGACCCGGCCCAAGACCCGACCTAACCCGGCCCAAGACCCGACTTGACCCACCGTTTGACTGGCGGTCAACCACCGTTGACCGGTGGTCCGACGGTGGTCCGGCGGTGGTCCGCCGCCATTGACCATCGTTGGCCACCGTTGACTCCCGCCTTTGACCATCGTTGACCACCGTTGACCGGTGGTGGCTCCTGTGACGGTGGGGGAACAGTAATTACACCATGTGGCACCACTCAGGTGGTGACACGTGGCACAACTAATGATTGGTACCAGGTACTGTGCAGGTATACGAGGTACTGTAGCAATACGAGGTTCATTGGTACGAGGTTTCTAGAAGGCTATGTGGCATGCTCTCATTGGTGAATCCAGCTGACGTACGAGGTACGCTGTTTAATAACACGTTGGGACAAAATGACGAATATGCCCCTCACCTTTGCACTAAAACGGGTTAGAATGGCCTGAAAAGACAAAAATGCCCCCAAGCCCACTTTAAGCTATAAATTGGAATGCAGCAGCTTATTTCGAAGAGTTAGTTTATAAGTTTATTTTCAAATTAGTAGTAGGTGTAGATTTAGGAGTAGTATAGTATAATTTTTAGCTTATTGTAAAAGCTTTTATAGCTTATTTAGCTTATTGTAATCAAGGTTTTGAGCATATTAATGAAGATGTTTGAGGTTGGTGTTTATGCTTATTATTTTTTAATGCTTATTTCTTATGCTTATTCTTCTACTCTTTTTTTCTTTTGCTTATTTCCATATAAGCTCATGCTTATAGCTTATTTTTGGATCCCATCTCTTAAGCTTATATTCTAATAAGCTACTTCCATAGCTTATTTAGACTAGCTTATTTTATATTGTTTTCGATTTAGAGCTTTTCGAGTGAGCTTATTTTAGCTTATTTTTCGATTGCTTATTTTTATTCAAGCTTATTTTTTTTCTTTTCTTTATATAGATCTAATCCTTAATCATACCCGATCCGAGTTCACTTGATTGAACACCTTAGTTTCGGGTGGATTAGATCTAAAAATAATAGATCTTATATTTTTAGCTTATTTTCTAGCATAAAGTTTGTTGCTTTTTAATTCTAGCTTATTTTTCTTAGATCTAAATCTTTAAATATACCCGATCCAAGTTCACTTGATTGAACATCTTAGTTTCGGGTAGATTTAGATCTAAAGTTTTCATCTTTTAGCTTATTGTCTTTAGAATAAATTCTAAAATAGCTTTTGCTTATCTCATCTTTTTCTCTTTTCTTGTCTTTACTTTTTCAAAAATGCTTATTGTTTGATTAAGCTCGATTCGAATGCTAAAAAGGGTGTCATGAGTCTCCTACTCGACTTATTCATTAAGTCTTGAGCACCTTTATCTTCGAGAGCTTATTATTTAGCTTATTTAGTCATAAAGTTCTAAACTTTACTAGTTTTTCTTATAGCTTATTAAGCTAGGGCTTATTTCGAAGGGTATTTGTAGCTTATTTGAGAAGTGGCTTATTTATAAGCTTTTATTCTTTATCCTTTCTTCGAAAAAGCCTTGATAGCTTTTTAGCTTATTCTAGTTTTTATTTCAAAAGTAGTTTTTTAGATTTAATCTAGTTTTATTTTTACAAAAATTAGTTTTCAAAATAGCTTATTTTTCTAAAAAAGTTTTCATCTTATTAGCTTATTTTGTCTTAACTTTTCATGTCTTATTTCTTATTCCATCCTTCTACATCTAAGGCCGGAGCTTAAGGGTCTTATAAGGTTGTAAATTGATAAAGTTTTTATTCTTTATAGTTTTTATGAAAGTAATTAGTAGAAAATGTTGACACCTTTATTTGACTAATTAGTGATAGTAGTGCTTAAAAGTTGACAACCAAAATATTTGTCATTTCAAGCAACAAATGAAACATTCTCATGAATTTCAATTCATCCTCTCGCCGTACCTGGAAACGACACATCGGAAGATAGATATTATTTTTCTTAAAAGTAATTATCTTATCTGAAGGGATATACGATATATTATTACGACAAGCATTTTGAGTTGATCTTACCCCTTAGATTAGTTGAGTGATTTGAGTAATTTTAATCTATCTATTTAGTGAGGTTGTTGGTTGTGTACTTGTTAAATTGATCGAATAATTGCTTAACAGAAAATTCATTAGGGATACATTTTTATTTTAAATTCTAAAGGTTTCTTGTGGACGTTGTAGGATTCAAGGTGGGGGCATCTTAATTTGATGTCATCAAATAACTTCACTTTTATGCATCATTTATCCATGTAAATTACCCATTTTGTATAATTGATTGCAGAATTGGCCTTAATCGTTTATATTTGAGAATTTGCAGTAATTATGGAGACTTGGTGAAGATTAGCATAAAGGTATTGCAATTGGAGCTTACTTTGAAGAAACTATTCTGAACCTCAATTCGCCGTATCCACCTATTAGGAGGTTTTTGTTTTTGAGATTTCCGGTGCCTGCCCTTCACTGATACCACAAAGAATCCAAGCTTCAATACGCCGTAATCTAAATCGATCTCAATAGCCGTCTTCCAAGATATCGTAATAAATATCTGGAAGATATTGAACGTCCGGTCCCTAACTCCACTGGAACTTCCAATACGCGTATTGACCTCAACCAATACGACGTTATCGACATATCCAGACATTATAAATAGAGGCCTAAAATGAGTTTTAGGTGTGCTTGAATCAATTATTTTCTGATGCACCTAACAAAAAAGTTTGATTTTTAAAATGACAAGAAGTGTAGTGAGGTCAAGCAAAGCTATTAATTCCATAGGAAACACCTTGTAATATCATATACTCTAGTAATCGTTTAATTTTTGGTATCATTATTTTAACTCGGTTAGTTTACCTTGGTTGAATTATTATTCTCGTATTGATTACGTATTTGATTTAAGGGCTTAATCCTTGTGGTATTAGCCTATGATTTAAGATTTAATGTTTGGGTTTATTTATAATCGACTGTTAAATTTATGTTGATTGCTTGTTTATGTTTTTCAGCTCATACTTGATTATGTTCATTTAAGTTATGTGACCCATTATTTCAAATGGAAACTGGAATGCAAAAAAATATCTCGCTTAGCTATATGCTGGGATGGCTCTCCATATAATAATTTATATATCTAGATTAATAGGATCACAAATATTGACTATCTTTACCAATAGCTTAAGGGAATAAGTTATTCTATTAGGTGACCTAGTATAGCATTCTTCTTCCTTTGGTAAAGACTCGGACAGTGGATACTAGTATATAAAGAGCTTTATAGCAGTAAAGTGGGTAAAGGCTTCATGAGCTAGGGTTTAATAAGATCACATTATTAATCTCTAAGATAGTATTATAATCAAGCCAATAGGATGCTTTATGGGATGCGTTTAATTGGGGACGTAATTCTTACGTGTAATGGTCTTTCACGAGAAGTCCTGCCTAAAATCATGGAAGATTTGCACTCGAGATAGCACTCATGCACTATTAAACAACCAACATTTTAATGGATTAAAAACATGGTTAATTCAGTTTTCTTATTATTTGGCTAGGGACCGCCTTTTTTCTTTTGTTAATCTGCTTGTGTATGTTATTGTGTTTTAAATTGATCTAAGTTACCACAAAACCTGTGCTAGTCTCTTAGACTGAAACCCCCCTTATCCATTAGAATTAGGATTAACATAGGTGTGGAAAACTAGAAGGGGGTTAAATAGTTTACCGCTTTTTAAATTAATGTTGTGTTTGTTTATAAAAATTTAGATTCGACTTTGTGTGATCTTCAATGTTGTGCAACAATATTAAACAATATAAATATGTAGTAAATGGACAAGTAAATATGTAAAGACAAGAGATAAGAGTTAGAAAGATCATAACACAATACTCAAGGATTTATAGTGGTTCAGTAAGAAGAGACCTCTTCGCCCTTACTCCACTCCCCGAGCACCAAACTCCGAGAGTTAATCTTCACTATAGTCAAGCAAAACTAACTTTGACTGAGAAAACCGTACCAACTTAGCTT
The DNA here is from genome assembly GCA_026074375.1 of Tanacetum coccineum. NCBI lineage: Eukaryota > Viridiplantae > Streptophyta > Magnoliopsida > Asterales > Asteraceae > Tanacetum > Tanacetum coccineum. The sequence continues at coordinate 5,251 of BQNB010025444.1, forward strand.
ACACCAATTTCTGACATATGCAAAATGTGAGTTCTAAGCATAGCTAGAACAATTCTATCATAACTAAACCACACACTTCAATGACAATTTACAACTTGTCTTCACTTCACAACTTCTATCTTATTCACAACTTCACTTTGCTTCAAAACTTACTTCTCCCAAGACTCTTACTACGATCACACCAATCTATCACTATCTTACTTAGATCACCCGATCTAACTATACTACTATGTTCCAACAATCTACTTTACTATACACAACTATGATACACACCTTCACAATATACACAAATAATTTACAAGATATAACACAACTACACAAGTATACCAACTATACTATAACATTTCTTGACTTGATGATAAGAAGTGTTCTTCTCTTGCACTTGAGGATATAAGCTTAGATCACTTGAAAATAAAGCTTTATGATTAAATGATCAAAAGAAAGAAAGGAGAGTATAAACTGATTTAGAACAGAAAGAAAGTATGTGCAAAAGGTGAGAAAAAACATGGAGAATATGTCAGTATTTAGGTCAACTGAGTTAGCTTTTTGTTGCGGCGGTCGCCTTAATGGGGCCGGTCCCCTTAATTATTAAGGGGTCCGCCCTTATAATTAAAGGGGCCGCCCAGGCCAGACGCTCCCTTTTTGTCTTTTTGGGGGAGGTGTTTTCTGGAACATTTCTACCCGTTTTTAGGTATAAAAATTGAATTTTAAAATATTTATTTTGAATAAAACATTTCCTTTAAATCCAAAATGTTTTGTAAAAGTTATAAAAATGTTTGTGACATTTTTATTAAAAAATGTGAGGTTAAATAAAAATTTCTTTGATCATAAAATGCATTAAGCATATGTTTATTCATACATTTAAGTGATTAAATTTTCAAAATGAAAATTTACTACTAATTACTTGTTTATAAATAAATTTTATCATTAATCATTTTTTAAGTTTATGATTATTAAAAGTTTAGAGAGATCTGAAAAATATTATTAAAGTTTTTAGCTTTTTTTCTTTTCAACAATCTCCCCCTTTTTTGATTGATTACAAAATCTAAATCAATAAAGTAAATTATTTTTAAACAAATATTTAGTGGTGTTTTATTTCTATTTCTCCCCCCTTTTGTAGAATCAAAAGGTTCGTTTGATGGAAATTTGAATGACGACGGGATGAACTCTCCCCTTTGATGTGTACTCCCCCTCGTTCAAGGCCACCAAGGAATCGAGCTATTGATGACTTTGCTACAAAACAAGTTAGAAGAACAAGCATCACTATCTCTACTATGTGCAAATAGGAAAAAATATTCAAACATGTTGATATTGCTTACAAGCAGTCAAGTTTTATTTTTGTAAACTACCAATCACAAAATCATATAACTTGCTTTACTTTTTTGGATATGAAAATTTCAACCAACCAAAAAAAAAAACAAGTGCATAAAACATTTAAGACTAAGGAGCATTCATTAAACCAATAAAAATTATGTGTAATGAATAATATGCATACATCAAATAGAAATATTCTGCTTGAGCATATTAATACAACATTACATAGAAGTAAAACTTTTTTTAACATAGGTCTAATATTTCTTAGAATTCCATTAGGAACTGCTTGCAAATATGGTTCGGTTGATAATTATTTGAAAAATGGCTAAACATGGTGTATGTTTAGTTTGGTGAAAGTGATGGTGGTGGTGGTGAGTTGGGTGGTGGAGGTTGTGAAAGCATGTGTTCAATGTAAGAAAACATGCATTGGAATTCATCTCTCAATCTAAAGATAAGAGTACAGTTGTGAATGCAACACAAACATGAGTTTCCATGTGCCTCAAGAAGGTTCCAAGGAATGGGATGACCAAAGATAGGTGGAGAGGGTGATGGAGTATCAAATTATCAAGTGAGGTAATTGGTAAAAGGGTGAGAGTGATGTCTATTAATGCATTTTCTTGAGTTGGAGGAGGTGGAAGAACTCTTGGAAGAGGAGATGTTGGTGAGTTTAAGTAACCATTTGTTAATGGTGATATAGATGAGGTTGGTGATTTGGGTGTGTAGTCAATAGAGGAAGAGCAGTGGCTCTTTTGGTTGGTTGGTGTTTTTGAGGGCTTGATTAGGAGCACTAGGTAATGAGAATTGATGTGGGTGATAGGGTTTTGGTTTGTCATCTTGAGTTAAAATCCACAAATAATTATTTTTGGTGGAATGATGTTGAATTTTTGGTCTTTTGGTAGCTTTGGAATGGTAAATCTTAGTGGATGTCATAGTGGTTTATGGTGGTTGATAGAGGATGAAGAAGATGGTGAAGTGGTGATATGCATTTGGAGGGAATTTATTAGAAGAAAATGGTTTGGAAATGGAATGAGTTTGAATTAGTTTAGGATTTTTCAAAATCTGTTCGAGCATTCTGGGTAGGGATAGTTGAGGCTATGTAAAAGAGGGTCAAAAAGCAGAAAGAAACAATAAAATCCGTGAATTAAGGGGGGGGCGCCCATCTGGTGTTTTTTAGACAACCAAAATTTTGATTTTTGCAAAAAATTGTAAGGAAGGTTGTCGTTTCTGTTTCGGGGTCAATTTGTAGCAAGTCCCATGTAAATATATGCATGAAATCAAGTATATCATGTATGTTTGCGAAAAATAAAATAAGAATGCATAATTATAAGAGCACACTAATAATTCATAGAGGTTAAGGGTCCTAATGCAAGTTGAACAAGTTTAAGTTCTTCCAACTAGGTCGGGTTGTCATCACACAATCAATTGAACATAAACATAAGTTCACATAAAATCCTAAACCAATTATTCTACCAAGCTAGTCACCACTCAACATCATCACTTCTTTTTCTTTTCGAAATGACTCTCGCAATGCATTTGCCAAAGTCTTGAATCCACACCTCTATGTTCCTTAGCAATTTGTTGTGTTTGATTGAGCAAGTCGGTTTTGAGTTCAAATAGATAGATCATCATGTTGTTCGGAAGAAGTGGAACATTCATTTGTTGGTAATCAAGTGGTCTTGAAAAGAGTTTAGGTAATGGTAGGAGATGCGTGGTGGTTACTCCCCCGGGTACTTGCTGGAGAAGCACCATCATCTAATCTCATCTCCTTGTGAGATGAAGATCCCGGTTATCGATGGGCAGGAAGTTGATGAGACTTAAAATGATAGGCTTTTCCATGTCATTCAAAGTTCTCGAAGGGGTTGTCTTAGAAAAGTGAACGCATGACTCGTTCGTAGTCATCGTAGATGTCATTGTCAGATGAGGGTAGTTTTCCTATTGTCATGTCGAAAGAGACGTGTCAAGAACAAACCATAAAGGAAGATGGGATTTAGGGAGATTGCTCTGTGCACTTCAATTCTTTTGACAAGAAATAAGCCAAGATTATACTTATTTCTCGCGCTGGATCCAAGATAATATTATGAGCAAGCAAGCGGGGCGATGTCTCGATGTCTCCTTAATCCGAACACATTCTCATAAATGAGTTCGTTCCATCTTTTCAGATCTTGTCTAAGTTCTTTGGTTAGAACTTGATTTGGTGAAAGAATGACGTTTTTGTGTTTGATTTTGCGGTTAGGGTCAACACGTTGAAATTGAAGAAATTGATGAATTTCTTCAGGAGTAGGAAGGTCAGTATGATATCGTCCTTCAGTAACTTGGGAGTATGCAAGTGAACCAAGATCCTATTTGTTTATGAATACGAGTTGACCAGTGAATGGGATTCTGAGGGTTCGACCGAATTGTTTAGAGGAGAGAGAGAGAGAGTGATGAATTCGTTTTGAATCATGAAGGAGATAAGAATGTCGCCAGAGTCATCTCTTTGAAGCGTGACTTGACTATAAAAGTCTAGAATGAAAAGAGGGACAATTGGCTCGTTGATTTCGTAGAGACAATTGAGACAAATGTTAGAAAAACAACGATCGATGTGATCGGATGTGTAGTAAACTTGATCAAACAACATTACCCTCATGAATACATCGTTTCGATAGTTTCGTTTGTTGAAGCGAGTATGTGACTAGAGCATGAGAGATACCGGGTTTTGTTGTGAGATACTTTGGGAATATAAGAACGAGTAAGAGAGGTATCACCAATTGTTGCTCGAGGCATGTTTGTCACCTAAACAAGATAACAACGAATTAAATTATTAAAAGGAAAAAAATAAAGTTCTTGAAAAACGACAAATATGGGACACAGATTACTTCGGAATTCTAAAATTAAGAAAAAAACTTAAAAAGTAATCACATATGTTCCTAATTTATTTGTCAACTTAATTAGGGTGTTGGAATGATATATTAGTTATATATTCACATCTAAAAAATAATCCAACACGCCTAATAAATACAAGACTTGACTAAAAATTGTCGAAAGATATACGTTGGGTTGTATTATTTTGTTGACAAATATTAATTCATTATTTTTTGACTTGGTGAGAGTTAAATGGTGTTTGTTTTGACTCAACACTATGTTTTAAAACGTTAAACCAAACGCCCCTTTATTTTATACATTTTACAAAATGTATCAAAATATATATGAATTATATATCTTGATGACTTGTACAAGTTAGTTATGTGTTTATACAAGTGACAAAAATATAGTGATGGTCATTTCGGATCTAAAAATCGATCCTAAGAAACGAACCAAACACCCAGTTATTTTTATAAAACTTTATCCATTGATTCGAAAATTATGCCTTTAGGAATGTATGTTTAGAAAGACAATGTATATTCATTTTAACGTGTTTTTGGCATGAACCAACAATGTATAGAATTTTTGTTTAAAAATTTCCAAATTTTTTTTTGAAAAAGAATATATATAAAATTTTGAAATCCAAACGAATTAGTGACTTAATCCTATTGACAATTTTGAAATCCTATGACTACGGGAATCATTATAGTTATGGCTTTCCTAGACTTAATCATAAAAATAAAAAAATATAAAAATTATGAAAAATACCCAATTTTGATTGAGAGCAAAATTAGATGAAATTGGAAAAGAAAAGTGTAGGAAATATTACAATGGAGGTTGCTAATCTTGTTATTGGTGTTTGCCCTTTGCGAATTTTGGTCGAATGAGTGTTTGAAGGTTTGAATTTTGATGATTTTGGGTGTTGGTTTTTGTCACAGCTGGAAAGAGGGAGAGGGAAGAACAAGAGTGTGTGTTTGGTTTAGTGATTAACTCAAAAATGGGTCTGTTTGGCGATTTTAATGGCCGGTCCCCTTAAAACTAAGGGGCCGCCCACTTTAACACGGTCGGTCCCCTTAATTTTAAAGGGCCTCCGCCTTATCGAGAAAAATATATTTTGTTTTTCGATTGTGATGGTACAATTATCTAAATAAGTCGGGAGGTTACTAGTAATATTGTTTTATATACTTAGTCGTCGAAGGATTAAAGTTTGAAGACTGAGAGAAAAATACTCGACATTTTTAATTACTTTTCGTTAAGTTTAAAGTAACTTAAATAATTCCAATGAAATAATTTAAGTTGTCAAGATTTTTGGATAGGGAGTGGTTTTAGAGAAGTTTGACAAAATTTAATTGAATTTTTAATTAACCTTGTTAATAAAAATACTGTGATATTCGGACGGAATAATCATTTGTCATGCCGTGAGAGAGGATTTAGTTTGTTTTCAATCATCTTTTATCAATTGAATGATTTTATTATTCGGATGGAAATAACTAATTGTCAAGTTTTGTAATATTGAATGAAATTGAATAGTAATAATAGAATGGACTTAAAGTTTGATGAGAATATTTCGATAGGCATAGTTTATTGTAGACGTGTAGATGATGCGGACGTCGTAGTCGAAAGGAGTTTGTTTCATTCATAGTGATTTTGATGTCATGCCTTTTCGGCGTAAGATGAAAAACTAATCCTACTTCTATGTTAATAATTACCCACTAACTCACTTTTCTTCATCTACGTGTGTTAACTAATAGTGGACTAGAAGATTTACATTTTATTGAGGTTACGTTTGCAACAACTTCTTATCAATTGAATAAATTTAATCTACTTCGGATGGAAATAACTAATTGTTAACGTTTTGTAATTTTTGAAAATGATAACTGATTAGAAATATTTTAAAAAAAAATAGAATGACTTAAGTTTGTCTGGAGATTTGATAGGCCATAAGTTTATTGTAGAGTGATAGATGATAGCGGACGTCTTTAATTCGAAAGGAGTTAGTTTCATTCATAGTGATTTTGATGTCTGCTTTTCGGCGGTTGATTGAAAAACTAATCTCTTTTTTTCTTTATGTTAATAATTACCCACTAATCACTTTTCTTCATCTACGTGTGTTTCGCTATAGTGAAACATATAAGATTTCCATTTTATAGAGGTACGTAGGAGAACCTCTAATTCAACTACGTGAGAGTACGAGTTCATAAATGAACAATATCTCTTAATTTAGAATGCAACAAATGCAGTTATTTAGTGACGACCACTATTTCCATAAGCTTAATTTATGTTCTTACTAACTTAACTTATTGTTAGCATATACCATATGTAGCATAATTAATATATAGTCATTCAACATTTAAAACCATAATCTAATTTCCAAGGAAGTTTGGAAAGAAGACATACATTTGCCTATAATGTGTTTTCTTCAACATCTTCAAGTAAGTTTTGAAGGAGAAAATCTTTTCGGAAAAACCTGTCATAGATTTTAATATGTATTTGACTCGTCTAATTCAAGAAATGTTAATGAACAATTCCCTTGAATGTTGTAAGACTCAACCACTATGTCCCATGGTCTCATGGGTCATAAATTGTTAGTCCCGTACATATGTTGCATTTATTCGGAATTCATATACAGGTGGACAATTTACCCACGGAGAGTAGTTAGGTTGTTGTGTAATATTTCACATTGGATTGATTTTTATTAGTGTAGTTTTTTTTCTAACTTGATTGTCTCCTAGGTTGTGGTTGTTTTAGACCGCAGGAGTGAGAGTTAATAGTTCTTTTTGGTGGAGGAGTCTCTAGATTTCTCGTTTTGGCTTAGTAAAGCCAACTCCGGGTTTTAAAGGAAGGTTTTATAAAAACATTTATTTGTCGTCGCTTGCAATGAGTTATTTTAGTTTTGTTTATAAGCATTAATTGTGGTCTTTACTTGAGTTAATTCTACTACTTTTTCTTTAGACTCAACCTCTTGTGATTTAACAAAATTCACTTGTTTAGACTCACTAGTTGATCCTTTGGTAAAATTAAATCCTAGGCCGGATTTATCACCGGAAGGTTTTTGAAGATTTAACATTTTCTTAAGCGATTTACTACTATTATTAATTGATTAAGCTTAGAAATTTCTTCCCATATGTTTTTCATTTTCAAATATAAGGTCTTGACATATTTTACATTCGTTCAGTAACCTCTTTAACCTTTTTTATTTTAGATAAACTTCATTTTTTTTAGTTCTAGTACTTCATTCTTCTAATATACTTTTAATTTGTTTTTAGTGATTTATTTTTAACTAATGACTTTTAGACCTGTTTTTGCATAGTGATTATATCATTATCTAAGTCTGTTTCATCTAACGTTGAATTGGTCATCCACTAAAGAATCTGGTTTCGAAGTTAACCTCATTAGAAGCTTTAGCCATTAAGACATTTTTCGTCTTTAGTCTTTTCTTCTCTCATTTCGTCTCTATAATCCATGTTTCCTTCAAACAAAGTCTCTTTGATTGTAGCTTCTTGAAAAATAATATTTAAGGGTTTTGGACCACTATCAGATGTGTTTATTTGAATCCCTCATTTAAACCATTTTCTTTTTCCCTTTTGCCATTTTGTCGTCTTTATTTTCGTTGAGATCCTTTCTTTCATATTATGTTGTCTTACGTAATCTCTCCTGTCTGTGGAATATATTCTTAAAGTCTCTGACGGCCACTGGCGTATTCTTCTGTCATTCACTACGGAGTTGAACTATCTCATCCAATTGATTTTTTTTTCACTTTTTTTTGGCTTTCAAGGCCAAAGAGATCTATTTGGTTCTCTTTTGCCTTTCTAACCATTTCAGAATCATTCTTGATTATTACTTATAAATATTTTAACGTTTCCAATAAGTTCATCAAGCGATAGAGATGTTAAATCTTTTGATTCTTCAATACAGCCGTACTTTGAGCGCCATTGGATGATGTACCCTATGAATTTTCTTAACATAATTCTTCCTAAAAAAAACCTTTTCAAGTTCTTTTAGAATAGTAATAATGTGTTAAATCTAGTAAAGTATTATATATTGATTCCTCTTCTGAAATCGTAAATTGTTCATATTGTTGAACATGAGTTCCTATTTTATGATCTTTTGACTTGACCTTATTACTTGGTGAGTGAGTTATTAAAGTATCACAAATTTCTTTTTGTGGTTTTACTCATGAAAATTCTTTCGTATTATTTTCGTGGTAATTGCTTCATAAATCACCATTTTTAGCTTCATATTTTTTAGCAAGTTTCTTTAAGTCATTTGTTTTGTTTATCAAAAAGATACAGTTTCATCCTTTTTAGTTTCGGGATTATATTGAGTGGAGGAAATCACCATTAGGTAATAACATGCCAAACGATCTAGATTTTTGATTTCACTTTAAGTTTTGAATCTATTTTTCAATAAATAATCTATCACTTTCAATAGTGGTTGTCTTTGCATAGTTGCCACTTCTAAATTTATTTTTCTAGTCCATAGATGATTCAGTTTTAAAAATACAGTTTATTTTAAAAATCTTGTTTGACGTGGCTCCTGATACCAATTGTAGAAAACTAGAAGGGGGGTTAAATAGTTTACCGCTTTTTAAATTAATATTGTGTTTGTTTATAAAAATTTAGATTCGACTTTGTGTGATCTCAATATGTGCACAATATGAACAATACAAATATGTAAGTAAATGACAAGTAATTATGAGGAAAGATTTATAGAGTTTGAAAGATCATAATCCAAAACTCAAAGATTTTATAAGTGGTTCGGTAAAACGAGCACCCTCTTCGCTCCCTACATCTACTCCCCTGAGCACCAAATCGAGAGTCAATCTCAATTTGTCAACAAACTCCTTTAGGCAGAGAAAACCTTACAAAACTTATCTTACACCAATTTCCGACACTAAGCGAAATGTCGATTTTATCCTAGCTAGAACCAATTTATACACTAAACACACCCACTTTATGACAATTTACTACCTTGGCTTCACTTCACAACTTCTCTTTTCTTCACATTTTTATTTATTCACAACTATACTTCACAAGGACACACTGTACGATTCACACATTATCATACTTACGAAGATCACCCGATATAAACTATACTTATATTGAGCACAACATCTACTTATTTGTACACAAACTATGATTACATCACCCTCACTATATACACAAATGATTTTACAAGATAATAACAAACTACACAGCATATACAACTATACATACACTTTCTTGACTTGATCGATAAGAATAGTATTCTTCTCTTGCCCTTGAGGAATTATGCTTGGATCTGGGAAACATTGCTGTATGAATAATGATCAATAGAAAATACGGAGTGTATAACTGATTTAGAATAGTAAGAATGTGTGTGCAGAATAGGTGTGAAAAATAGTAGGAAATAGTCATTAGTATTTATAGGTTAGCTGAGCTGCTTTTTGTCTAGGCGGTGCCCACTTAATATAGGTGTCGGTCCCCTTATTTTTTAAGGGACCACCCTTATAATAATAAGGGGGGTTTCCGACCCGGACAGATGATTCCATTTTTTTCACTTTTCTTGGGGAGGTGTTTTCTGGGAACATTTCTTGCCGTTTTTTAGGTATAAAATTTGAATTCATATTTTTTTATTTTATATATAAAATTTTCTTTTAAATCAAATAAAATTTTTGTAAAGTAATAATAAATATTGATGGACTTTTATTAAAAATTGTGAGGATGAATTAAAAAATTCCTTTGTTCTAAAAATGCATAGCATACTGTTTATTCATACCTTTAAGTGATTAATAAAAAATAAACAAATAATTATCTTAATTTTTTTTTTTTTTTCCCCCAAAAAAAAAAATAATAAAAAATACAAAATGAAAAAAAAAATTAAATACAAAAATTTTTTTTTTTTTATCTATATTTATTGTTTACAATTAATTTTTTCATTAATCGTTTTTTACATTTTGTGGATTATCAAAACGTAGAGAGACGAAAATATTAAAACGTTTTTAGGAATTAATTTCTATCAACAATAGGGTTTAGCATAGGTTTTTACTATAGATTATTATTTAGTATAGTTCATATATGTAATTTGATTAGTTAACTAAAATATTGATAGAACTGTATATTAACATTCTCGCTCTTTAGTGTTCGGAAACCCTTACTTACAATGAACTACACCTGACTCGGGTTTACACTTCACCGTTAAAAGTTGTTTTAGGTAAGTCGGTAAAATATTAAATTGTAAAAATTTGGAATACTAAAATATAATAACGACCTACACGATTGACACATCAAAGCCATTGCTTGTAAGCTCATCCAAATTTCAAATGAAGGTTTCCCTAATCTTTCTCCATTCTTACGGTTGTTAGATTCAAGACCCCTCTGATGATTCAGGAATAGCCAATAAAGGATAACAATGTCCGCTTTGGTTTATCTTACCCTAGTTATCACGATCATTTGTTGGTATCACAATATCTGAACACATGAAAAGTATTAAACATTGGGTTTTTTTTCTACCTTAATCAGTTCCATAAGGATTTTTTGTTGTACCTCGGCAAGTGTACTAAAAGATCATTTTGAGGTTAAAGCAAGGTAGGGTGGAATAGCTTTCAGCAATATGAATTCTGGTGGATTTTGAAAAGATAAGGCAATGTTTCATGCTTCTCGACAAAGTGTTAGATTTCTTTGTTCAACTACACCATTTGGCTTAGGGCATTCGAGCAATTAAAGTTTGATGCATTTTTTTTTAAATTTTTAGGCCTTAAAATAAAATAATAATAATATAAAAAAAAAAAAATAATTTTTTTTTTATATCAGTTCTTTGTATCTGATTTTAGAACTCAGTTCATTATCAGATTGGACTTCAGGATTTGACCCTCATATTTTGTTTGGGGAATCTGAGTAAATGAAACTTAATGATCATCTCTGGAGGCTCATTTTTGTATGAAGTTAATTACACCCAAGTGTAACGGAATAATCACTTAAATAAACCTAAATTATCTTTTTACCTTTAATTCTTCAACACTCATTGGCCCACACCAAATCCATATGAATCAATTCTTGCTTAGAAAGTTGTACTCGAAACCCATTTTTGATGTGGTGAATGGCTTTCTGCTATTCTTTCTAACAGGGCGAACATAAACTGATGTAGGAACAACGAAATAAACTTTCACTTCTATGGTTTAATACAAGAAATAGATTAGATGATGAGAAAAGAAGTTTTAGAGAGGAGAAACTAAAGAGAGAAAGTTAGAGAGAAAAATAGGTGGTGCGATTCATCAAGGTGTGTGAAATTACAATGAACAACCAACCATTAACCATTAAAATACTAGCAAATACTAGTCGCTAGGATGATAACATGGGTTCGGGCTCAATGATTAATTGGGATTTAGGCATTTACATGTGACCAATTAGACTTACATAAAACGAAGGCCTTCGTTTACTTTCTAGCTATACAAACCTTATAATTAGTAAAGATGAGCCTTTCTAGGATAGTAGCTGGCTTCCTTGTTTGAATCAATATTTTGAGGCTACAATCTCCCCCGAAGCGAGGCCTCCTGAAGATTCTGAGCTCCTCCAGGTTCAAAAACAATATTTTGAGGCTAACCAAATCTACCTTATGTGTGGTCTTTGATTCCTGAAGTAAGATTCTTAAATATTGCGTCCTTGACTTCTTGAAAATTGCTTTGTTGTTGAGTTCTTGGAATCTTTGGTCTTTATTATTGTCTGTTAGGCTTGTACAATTTCCTAAGGAATTTAACTACCACCCGGGCATCGTTAGTGGGTAATGCTTCAGCCTCAAGCCATTTTGATACATAATTGATAGCCACAAGGATATATTTATTATTTTGTGGAGATCGTTTTGCCCATCTAGGATTAGTTTTATAAACAACATTAATAAGCACATCAGAAATTATAAAGAACAGTATTGTTGTTAAACAAGGTTTTACTACTAAACATTCAGGCCTCTTTTAATTTGATCAGAATAAATGGTTACAAACTGTAACAAGGATCCACAATCCTTGAGGTTACACTAACTAACTAATAAACTAACTAATACACATACACTTTCTTTGGTGTGTCTAGACTCTCATTGGAGAGATCTAACTATGATGGATATCTAAAACAGACGCCTCTAATACCCTTTATATAGAGGGTTTACAAGAAAACCTAGCTTACATAGGAAGCTAACTTAATTTGTATTAGGAAGCTAATTAAAACTAATTAAAACCTTCCTTTATCTTTGATATTCTTTGACTTTTCAATGCTTATCTTCCAGCTTTTAATTCTTCCATATGTAGAATACCAAAGTGTCATATTAATCCCTTGTTGTTTCATTCGTCTTCATTTATGCATATGTAATTTTGTAATCATCAAATCTGAGATCCCAACAATCTTCCCCTATTTGATATTACAAAACAATCTTCATGAATGAAACAATCTTCAATGCTTCCCCTTGACTTAAGATCTTCTTGAACATGCCACCACATATAATAAGCTGCAAATCATATCTCTGTAGTCTTCTTCCCCTTTTTGTAATCATCTAATAGGGGTCTTCTATAGATAAGCAACTTGTAAACACTTCCCCTCAAGTGGTGCATGTAGATGGTTAAACATTTAATCAATAAGCTTCCCCTGAAACCAATATGTTTACCATCTCTTGAATCTCGAACTCTGTAGGCTCTATGTAGTGATTACTGATGAAGAAAACTGAGTATAACGAATTTGATGAAGAAGTAGAATCTCCCAAACTTGTGTCTTATGTCTTGCACTATCCACGTGACGTCGAACTTATAAATAAATCTGTGAAATATAAGTAGACCGCAACCTCTTGACAAAAACCTCATCTTCTATGAGACACATACTAAGTGATAGCAAATGTGAGCATTGAGCACCATAAGAAAAATCACACACCTTTGCTAGATTTTGACAAGTATTCATCACACCATTGTAAGCACGAACAAGTTATCTTTAAAGTCAATGTCCTGCTATAAACACTACTTTAAGATATGATAAGAACACCCGTCTGTGAAACTCAACTACAACATCAAATAAGTGATAATCAACTGTCTTCGTAATCACATCTTCAAATCATCTCCAAAACGAGCCATAAAATAAATAAGAATAAACTGAAAGAAATTCAGCTCTGTCCCAGATCTAATCAAGTGCAAAAAAAAAGTACTGTCCGATATCTGACAACAAGAGCAGTACTAACTGCTTTTTATAGCAGTACAAACAAACCATCAACTTAGCAACACTTTTTCTGTCTCAAGACTATTTCTAATTCGTCACTAAAGTGTATTCTCCTTCCTCTCATATCCTTTAGCGACACATAATCTGTTACTAAACTGTCACAATTCGTCGCTGATCTATCACTAATCTGCAGCAATACTAAATTGGTTCCAGCAGTATTAAGTACTTTGCATTGACAGTACTTTACGAGCAGAACCTGATCACAACGGTATCAACGAATCTAAACAAAACTCTCACCCATAACACGCAACAACCTGCTATACAAAAGATGTTTCCAATATTTGAATCGCCAAACCCTTTTTGCCTGTTGAATTAGGGTTTGATGATTAACCATATTATCTATGAAGAATCGAACATAAACAACCTGCTGCTGCTTCAAATCACTCATTATCTGTTGCGACATCCAAACCAGCAAACAATGACGCCCATATCATCATAATTAAACCAAACTCTGCTGTTGAAGCCAATCACATTAGGGTTTTGCTGGAAACCCTAGTTTCACCGATTTTATTTATTACTTAAAAACAGAAAATAAATACGTCTAAAAACCTTGTAAACCCTAGATATCAAGAGCAACCTGCTCTGATACGAATTGTGGAGATCGTTTTGCCCATCTAGGATTAGTTTTATAAACAACATTAATAAGCACATCGGAAATTATAAAGAACAGTAATGTTGTTAAACAAGGTTTTACTACTAAACATTCAGGCCTCTATTAATTTGATCAGAATAAATGGTTACAAACTGTAACAAGGATCCACAATCCTTAAGGCTACACTAACTATCTAATAAACTAACTAATACACACACGCTTTCTTTGGTGTGTCTAGACTCTCATTGGAGAGATCTAACTATGAAGGATATCTAAAACAGACGCCTCTAATACCCTTTATATAGAGGGTTTACAAGAAAACCTAGCTTACATAGGAAGCTAACTTAATTTGTATTAGGACGCTAATTAAAACTAATTAAAACCTTCCTTTATCTTTAATATTCTTTGACTTTTCAATGCTTATCTTACAGCTTTTAATTCTTCCATATGTAGAATACCAAAGTGTCATATTAATCCTTTGTTGTTTCATTCGTCTTCATTTATGCATATGTAATTCTGTAATCATCAAATTTGAGATCCCAACATATTTTGAGAAGAAGGTAAAGGTCCCATGAAGTCAATGCCCTAAATATCGAATACCTCGCTAACGATAATATTTGTTAAGGGCATTTTGTTACGAGATGATATGTTACCAGCCCTCTCACATGCATCGCAATTTCAAATGTACCTTGCAGCATCCTTAAAAATGGTTGGCCAATAAAATCCAGATTCAAATATTTTTCTAGCAGTAATGTCGGCTTTGTAATGCCCTCTCGTTAGTCCCGTATGACAGTGTTCTAGAATTTCCTGCATTTCCTTACCAAATACGCATCTTATTATTCCGTTGGGACATGATTTGAATAGGTATGGATCATCCCACATGTAATGTTTAACGGATGATAAGAATTTCTTTCTTAAATGACATGTCAACCTATGCGGTATGATCATTGATATTAAGAAAGTTGCATAGTTCGCATACCAAGGGTCTTCAGTCGTTTCCTTCACATGGACTGCCTTAAGATATTTGTTGGGAAAGGAGTCTCGAATTGATTCCTCGTTTAATGTCTCAAGATTTGGGTTTTCTAGTCTGGACAGGTGATCTGCAGCTAAGTTTTCCGTCCCTTTTTTGTCTCTAATTTCGATGGTAAATTCTTGTAACAACAAAACCCATCTTATAAGTCTCGGCTTTGCGTCCTGTTTGCTAAACAAGTATTTTAGAGCAGAATGATTGGTATAGACGATAGTTTTAGATATGATTAAGTAAGATCGAAATTTATCAAAGGCATAGACGACTGCCAAAAGCTCCTTTTCAGTAGTAGTGTAATGTTCTTGAGCGTCATTCATGGTCTTACTTGCATAATATATCGGGCGGAATTTTTTATCAATGCGTTGACCCAAAACTGCCCCTACAGCATAATCGCTTGCATCATACATTAACTCGAAATCTAGGTTCCAGTCGAGAGCAATGATTACAGGAGAAGTTGTTAATTTATTTTTAAGGATATCGAAGGCTTGCATACATTCGTTCGAAAAAGTGAATTTAGAATCCTTAATTAACAATTGAGTCACAGGTCGAGCAATTTTAGAAAAATCCTTGATGAATCTCCGATAAAATTCGGCATGTCCCAAAAAGCTTCTAACTCCTTTCACGTTTGTCGGGTATGGAAGTTTGGCAATAACGTCAATTTTTGCATGATCTACCTCAATGCCAGATTTAGATATCTTATGACCAAGGACGATTCCTTCTTTTACCATGAAATGACACTTCTCCTAATTTAGTACTAAATTTGTTTCTTCGCACCTTGCTAACATTTTTGATAAATTAGTAAGGCAAGAGTCGAATGAATTTCCAAAAACTGAAAAATCATCCATGAAGTCCTTGCACATATCATGAAAGATTGCCGTCATGCATCTTTGAAATGTGGCCAGAGCATTGCACAGCCCGAAGGGCATTCTCCTATATGCAAATGTTCCATAGGGGCATGTGAAAGTAGTTTTTTCCTGATCTTCTGGTGCTAAAGGAATTTGGAAGTACCTAGAGAATCCATCTAGGAAGTAGTAATACTCATTTCCAAAGAGTCTTAATAACATTTGATCGATGAATGGTAATGGAAAATGATCCTTCCGAGTTGCGTCATTGAGTTTTCTATAACCAATGCATACCCTCCATCCGATGACTATTCTGGTTGGAACAAGCTCGTTATTTTCGTTTGTTATTACAGTTACCCCCTTTTTTGGGAACTACATGAATGGGGCTAACCTAAGGACTATCAGAAATGGCATAAATTAGTTCGCTATCGAGTAGCTTGACTATCTCAGCTTTTATCACATCTTGAACCTTAGGATTGAGTCTTCGCTGTAGTTGTACTACTGGTTTAAAATTGTCTGCCATTAGAATTTTATGAGTACAAAATGAAGGACTGATGCCTTTGATATCAGCAACTTTCCATGCTAACGCAGCCTTGTGTTGCGTCAAAACCTTCAAGAGTGATTATTTTTCTTGGGTGTTTAATAAAGAGGAGATGATAACTAGAAATTCTTGATTATTGTTCAAGAAGTCATATTCAAGATGGGAAGGAAGTTCCTTAAGTTTAGGAGGCTGCTTTTTAGCTTCAATTGAATTGGTGGAGAATAAAGTTGGTCTGATTGGTTCCGAATTATTAGGGTAGGATGGTAGTTCTGATTTATCTAAATCTTCTGAGTCATCTTCCTCTTCTTCCCATAGATTGGAATTAATTTTTTGTTGGTAATTTATGATTGGTTCAAATAGGAATGAATCAAGAGTACTTAGAGGGAGAATTTCCTTGACAAGGTCTGAGACTACATTATCAATTAGATCAACAGAGAGACATTCGTCATCTTCAGGCATGGAAAATTTCATTGATTTCTCAATGTCAAACGTTATTGTTTCATTTCCCACTTTGAAGGATATTTTCTTATTAAAAACATCGATCATTGCATGAGCTGTGGCTAAGAATGGTCTACCAAGAATTATTGGTATCTTGTGGTCTTCTTTCATATCTAGCACTAACAAATCCACAGGGAAAATAAATTTATCAATCTTTACAATGACATTCTCAGCAATCCACCTAGGATATTGGGTAGATTTATTTTCTAATTCGATACACATGCGGGTCGGTTTTAATTCACCAAGATCCAGCCTAGCGTACATAGAGTATGGCATAAGACTAATGCTGGCCCCAAAGTCAGCTAGAGCTTTGTCAATGCCTACTTTTCCTATTACACAGGGGATAGTGAAGCTTCCAAGATATTTTTGTTTAAACGGGATTTTATTTAGGAGCACTGCATAACACCTTTCGTTTAAAACTATTTTAGATGTTTCTTCTGTTTTTTCCTTTTCTGGCAAGAAGATCTTTCATAAATTTAGCATATTTGGGCATTTGCTCTAAAGCCTTAAAAAACAGGATGTTTATACTGAGTTGTTGAAGATTTTTAAAGAACTTTTTGAATTGTTCTTTTTCTTTTTTCCTTTTAAGTCGTCTAGGGAAAGGGATAGAGTGATCGGAAGATTCCATGGATTTCCTAGGATTATTGGACTCCTTTTCATCGTTCGTGATTGTGGTTTTCGTTGTTAGCTCTTCTTGTGAAGTTGTTATATTTTCAAGAGGATTTTTAGGAGGTTTGTAATTTAGTCCGCTCCTAGTTGTTATGGCATTAGCCAATCCTCTTGGATTGGTTTCAGTAGAGCTCGGGAGACTTCCTGTTTCTCTATCTTGTATTATTTTTGCGATTCTTCCTAAGTGAATTTCTATTTCCTTAATAGAGGAAGCTTGAGTAATAAAGGTTTGTTCGCAAGTTTTCTTGATTCCCCAGACCATATTTTCACTATCATTTTGCCTTAGTCGGGATTCTTTGATGAAATTATTTAGAGTTTCTTCTAAATTTGAAATTCTTCCTTCCATTGGGGTTTCATACTTATGTTGCGCCATTCTAACTTCTTCGGTCATTATATTCATATTGATGTGTCTGATAACGCCTAAATTATACATGTTTTGGCGGCGTTATTTGCATTTATTTGATCATTTCTCATGAACTGTTGGTACTTAATCAAGTATATTTGCTATTATATGTTCTAGGTATGTGTCGTGGAAGAATACGGAAGATTACACGAAGAATTGAAGCTTAAACGAAGAAATAACTCAAGTTAATGATTTCCCGACACCTGTTCACTGTTTTGGCCATAACTCGGTCATACGAACTCCATTTTAGTTGATTCAAGCGGCCACAGAAAGAGAATTCAATTATCTACAACCATAAATAAGGTCAACTGCTGAATATGCAGAAAGTGCGGTGGTTTTGGTCAAAGTGCGGCGCACTTTTCAGTCGGTGAAATAATTAAATGCAATTAAATGCTAAGCGCATTAACTCACGAAGTGCGGCACATAAATAAATTTGTGCAGCCCACTTTGGCCCATTTTTAGCCTATAAATACAGCCCCTAATCACCTCATTCCATATATCTTACACACACAAACTCCAATTCGTTTAGAACACTTAGAGTGGGTGTTTTTGGTGATTTTGGCTTGACAAACCAAGGATCTAACACCCCTTCAAACCGCCATCACCACCATTGACTACCACCACTCTCCACCATCAATATCCCTAGGTTTTAATCCATCAAGGAAGGGTTAGTGAAGTGTATTTTGAAACTATAAGCTATTGTGACAGAATTGTTCATAGTTTCCGGGTTTTGCTTTGAATATAATAAAGTGTTCTTGAGAAATTCTTGTGAAATCATTATCATTTGCTCTTGAAATTTAGTATAATCTTGTTTATCCTTTGAATATGGTTATTATTGAATTGTTTGAGTTCATGATGTGTTTTATTACTTCTTTGATTATGGAGTAGTAATCTTGTGTTTGTTTGGGCAATATGTGATCTTGGATATAGAGCGTTTGGATATGTGTTTATTGAATTGGTAAAACATATTTTATACAAGAATATAGGCCGAAAGGGTTCTTTTATATATGTGTTTAATCATTCCACTTAATATATTGGTTATAATAATTTATAAAGGCCGAAAGGATTTGTTGTTATTAATCAATATAATCACTCGTTATATTTAAAGTCCGAAAGGATTTATAACTTGTGAAATCTTTATTCTCTAAACTTATAAACACTATTCCAAACACTTCATTGTCTAATTGATCATTGCCTAAACAAACATACCTTAATCATTTGATTGAATCATCTCTTCATTGCTTTCTTCGCATTATTCGATGTATGCTCGTCTTGGTTAATTTGATCGGTGACAATCATTTTAGCCTTAGCACATTAATTACAAACTATGAAAACTTTAATTCCCGTGAAACGACCTGGACTTACCTAAAGCTATACTATACACAAACGGGTATACTTCCCGAGTGTTGTGTTTTTAGTAAAAATCGGTATTTCTAGTATTATAAATTTAAAGCTTGTAAAACACACATCAAGTTTTTGGCGCCGTTGCCGGGGAATTGTTTAAGTTGTTATCAGTTTGTTTCTTGTTTTAGGTGCTATTTTGTTTCACAAAATTTTCAAACTCGCCGTACCCTTTTTTGGCAAACGGAAACCAAAAATTATTTTTCTCCAGGAAGTACGCCGCACATCCTATTTGTGCGTCGGTTTTCCTGAAAACCCAGGAAGTACGCCATACTTAACCCAAGTACGCCGCACTTTCTGCAAATTTTCACAAACATAATCTTATTTCAAAAACCAAAACCAAAACCCCCTATCTGCTAGTTTTAGGTTATATAATCATTTGGAATTGTATTTTATTTGATTATATGCCTTGTGTATTTGTAATTATCTAGTTTATCATAATTTTCGGAAAAAAAAAACATAAAATTTCTAAAAAAGCCGGCGCACTTTTCCTGTTACGGCGTAACCCTATCGCATATGTTACGCCGTAATGCTGAGTTAGACATATCATATCTAGTATATTTGAATGTTGCGGCGTAATATTGGAGACACTTTACGCCGTAAGGGGTGTGATGACTCATTTCTTCGTTAGAGTATGTTACGGTGTAATCCTTAGGAGATGTTATGCCGTAAAATGCCTTGGGCTCTTCACTTTGGTGCATTTCTTGTCCAAATCCCTTGTCTTTTGCTAAAATGCTCACTTGGTCCCTGAAAACTAATAATAAACAATTAAGTAATGTTTTCATACATAAATAACATATTTGTAAGCATTTTTATAGGGAATTTGATATTAAAATGTATTAACTATTTGATGTTATCACAAATTAAAGTGGTGATGACTAATATTAGTTAAAATAGAGTTAAAACTAACATAAAACACCAACTAATATTGTCTTATTATCATCTATTATAACTTAGAAGGATAAGTTGATTATGTTTGCAAATCTTTTCTATAATTTTATAGAAATGCAACTTGAAAGTTAAAGCTTATCGGTAAAGCCTCAATATATTTCATAGGTTTAATTGAACGTAAAATAAATTGTGAAATCATACAACTCGATATATTAAACATATGAAAAAAGTATACATAAGTATATAACTAGTTTGACCTGGCGGTTCAACCGGCTACTAAATCGGGTTAATTAAAAAATCCGGTTTTTAAACATTGGTGCTAAGAGCACAAGGGGCATTAACTTGCAAGTTAGTGCCACATATGCGCCGCATCAGTTTTTCCCACTTAACTTACAACCAACTAACTTACCTAAAAACATGCTCAACAATAACTTGCACTAACTTACACTAGTGGAACTCACTATTTTTTTCTTTTCCATTTTTTTCAAACAATATTTCATTCATTTAAATTAATAATACTATTACAATAAAACAAAAATATACAAAAATTAAAAATTAACACAAAAAAATAAAAAAATACGAAAAATAAAAAAATACATCAAATTATTATTTTGTCAAAATTTTCATTCATTTTGTTGTTGATACCGTCGCCATAGATGCTCCATAATATTTTGTTGAACGCTTTCGTGAGTTTGTCGGTCACTAATTTTTTATTTGGCCTTCCTCCTTGAACTTCACATCTGTCGACCGTAACAAGAACATGCATGTTTTGTTATAGACAAACATACATCTCGTTGAATTAACTTACGACAAACTTTTGATCTTTCAAAATCATGTTATGCAACTGATGCAAGTATACATGATTCTTTGTATCTTATTGATATGATAACAACGCATCGGTTGTTGTATAATTCTCCAACGTCTTTGAAGAACACCGAAAGCTCACTCGACAACATTTCTTGCACTTTCTTGTCGTCGTTTATAAAACCATGCTTTTCGTCTCGTGCAACTGTAAAATATTTGACAAATTTTGCTCACTATGGGTATATACCGTCAGCTAGGTAATACCCTTTTCATATTGAACTCCATTTGCTAGAAACGGAGCCACATGTGCGATATCATCAAGAAGGTCGTCGAATAACGAAGAATTATTTAAAACCGTTAAGTCGTTATTCGCATCCGCTACACCAAAAAACGCATGTCAAATCCACGAACCGTGACTAGCAACAGCTTTGAGCATTATTGTTGGATATTTTTTATCACATATTCCAAATTGGTCATGCCATGACTTTAGACATTTTATTAATTCCTAATGCATACAATCAATGATTGTGAGCATTCATGGGAAACCATGAACCGGGTTATAGCGGACATATAAATTTTGTATGTCGCTAAAGCCTGGTATCTGTAAAAACTCAGGCATGAACAAATCAATAATGCACATAGTTTTCGGTGCATACCATTGCGGCGTCTAAACTTGTATTTCATAAAATAATCACGCAACAAACATTCTTCCGCATCGTCGTATTCACGGTATATATGTTGTCGTGACTTTGAACTTTGACCTTCTTCTTGTTCCATCATCTCTTGCATCTTGATATCTTTCGTCATAAACCACAAGTCGGTTTCGTCATCGTCTTCAGAACGTATTTGTACTCATCATTGGAATTCGGATTTATGTTTATATTTTGTGCAGAAATGAAAGTGAAAGTGTTTTGTTTGTGTGTTAAAAAATGTAAGATAAAGGGGTTTTATATAGGTAAAGTGGGAGTTGAAAAATAATAATTTTAAAACTAGCCGTTATTTTACGGTAATAAAAATAAATTAAAAAAATTATTTAAAAAAACTAGACTTTACAACTCAAAATAGAATATAAAAAGGGAATAAGCTACTAACGGTCATTGGTAGCCCAACGAGCACGCCTACGCACCCAACCCAATGCGAGGGAGGGGTGCAGTAACGTGACCCAACGTCGGGCCACATCAGCCTAACGAAGGGGCGCGTTACTGCACCTCCGGCTCTAACAAGTGGTTGGAAAATTACATAATTCTAAGTTTTTTATACCTAGGATTTTAACATTGAAAGAAAATAAAGTAGTCTCATTTTGATGTCTTTGAATAACAAAAGATAGTCAAATAATATCAAGGTAAGACCGCGCGTAGGTATCAACAACTACAACGAGTTATTGGCTCAGTAAGTCAACGACAGTTGGTACATCGTAAAAGATATATGGATTAGTAAGTTAATATAACATAGTTGTGATTGACAAACTATGACATTCATACGAACATATTTCTGCAAGAAAATAAGAAAAGAAAAGAAATAATTAGTGTAATTATATAAGGTGAGATGGCATTGAGTGTAAGTGTTTGTTTATTACGGTATTACCAGCAAGTCATTTAATTGTTATTTGATCATTGCAGAAATAAGAGCCATGGTGGTGGTGGGTATGGTGGTGATGGGGGTCGGAGGTTGAAGAAGAGTGATGATGTAGAAGAAAGGAGTGTTTGGCTTAGTGTTTAGAAGTGGGTTTGAAAATATTTATGTTGAAAAGTTTGTCTATAAGTTTTAATTTGAGATAAATAGTAATGGTGGTAGTGCTAGAGAGAACATGTTGAAGAAGATGGTTGTTTGGATTAAGGTGTTATTTATTAGAGTTAAGTACATTTTTAGTCCTTGTGGTTTGTAGCAGATTTCACTTTTGGTCCAAAAATCAAAAAAGTTTTGCTTTTGGTCCGAATTTCAAGTTTCGTTTCACTTTTGGTCAGAATTTCAAGTATCGTTTCAAGTTTCGTTTCACTTTTGGTCCGAATTTCAAGTTTCGTTTCACTTTTGGTCCGAATTTCACAGTTGGAAATGGACCGAATAGACCAAAATTGAAACGAAACTTAAAATTCGGACCAAAAGTGAAACTTTTTTTAATTTTGGACCAAAAGTGAAATCTGATGCAACCACAAGGACCAAAAATGTACTTAACTCTATTTATTAATTCAATATAGGAAACGTGAGGGACTATTGGTGTTATAGGATATTTGGACAAGAAATGCCAAAAAGACATATAAGCTACACGATCTTTAATAACCATTAGGGTTTTGGGACCCTCTCGAAGCAAAATTAGGATGTTAAGGACTATCAATGCAATTTCGTTAATCTTGAGACTAAATCCAAGAATTTGAAAGAGTTGATGGACCAATGGTGTAATTTACTCTAAAATGTTAGAGTGTCTTTAGTACATATTAAAACAAAACACATTTGCTAAAACTTAAAAACATAAAAAATAAGTAATGTTGTTATACCAAAATACTCCTGTTTATAAAAGTCAACACAATCAATTAAATATTTAAATACTTAATTACCATAAAATTTAGTGCTCGTTAGTTTGGGAGGTGTTCTTTGGGTTTAAGGTTAAAAGCTTGAAATAAGTTGTTTGGTTGCATTTTTGATACTTAGGTTTATGTATTTAACCCAAATATAAGGGGTTCCATAATGACGCTTAAGTATGGCGGACATATCCTCTATGTGGAACTTCCATTAAAGAATGGGGTGTTGGGGGGTTTTATGACAAAAGTGAGATCAAGTGTTTTCTTCTCCTCATCTTTTTATTTTGGGAGGTGATTTGCACACATTAACACTCATATCTAGAAGCATTTAAAACACAATTTATTTACACTACAATATTATAATGCATAAACAAGAGTGTCTCAATCAAGAAGTTGAGTGTGCAAATCATTTCTCTTTTATTTTATATCCCCTTATTATTAATACAAATAATTTTTAATTCATATTTAAATATATGACATATATTTAAATATTATTTTCTCTCTTCTAACTCAAATCTAAATCTAAATTATAAAACAAATTATGACCAAATCAAATTATAAAATCCAAAGCTTAATCTTAAACCCATCTACAAATCAGACGGGCCCTTAATCATTAAATTTCTTGACTCTTACTTACTCAAACACACATATATACTTAAAAAAAAGTTGCACACACAAATTAATGATGTTATGCATTGTCGTAGCTATGCGCGGATAATCGTTTGGTTTTTTTATAAAGATTGTAGAAAATTGATAGCTCTCTAAAATAATTGTCCAAAAAAATATTGTTAGATTACAAAAAGTGTTTATTAATTTTTTATAATTGTCTTTTTAATATTAGTAGTTTTTAGTAATTAACTCCCTCCGTTCCATTTTTATATGTTCACAGTTTTCCTTTATTTGGGATGTCCCTATTTAATTGTCCACACTAAAAATAGATAGGTAAGAGTTTGATCAATTTACTATATTACCCTGTTTGAAATTATATTACAAACATTAAAGAATACTTTAAATTAATTAGTTAAGAGTAAAACTAGCATTTTGCTAAAAATAAGAAAGAAAAATGTAGTAATAAAATGCACTTTTTTTAAACGTGTGTTATGTAGGGTGGACAATAAATTTGGGACGAGCGAGTAATAATTATTGGTAATAAAGCTAATTGAGCCTAAAGTTAGATTAGTTATGCCCAATTAGGTAAGGTAGATAGAGATTGTATAAATATATAGAAATTAGGACATAAGAGAGTAGTATTCCTCATTCTTGTTAACCATCCTCAATCTCATTATAGAAAACTCTAATTTGATAAACTTTCCTCTCTAGTTTTCTCTCTTTAAAGTTGAACCGTTCTCATAATGTTACAATGCCAAATTAGGATTATCAAGTTGAATCAATCTCTAGGAGAGGATCTAGTTTGAATATTGTGTTAATCAATGTGCTTAAACGTGTTCAAAATCATCAATAATTGAATTCGGTGTCATCGTTTTTTGAGGTTTGGTCTTTTTTGATTATATATTTACTATTTGACGTTCTTTTAGCATCAAATCCAATCATTTTATTGATAGATACATTACTTTGTAATAGATTCTACAAAAGGTACAGATTCTTTATGTTATATTTTTTATTTTTGATTGATACGAGCTGTGTAATACGAATTTGATATTCTACGACTTGATTTCGGTATTATTCATCCGGTAAGATTGAATTCGGCATTCGTTAATATTTTGAGATTGATTTTGGTGCTTATTCGTGCTTTAAGGTAAGGATATTAGATTCGGATACGAAAGAGTTTGAATTGTGTTTAAACATATGCTAGTTGTTGATTTCTCTATTTTGTTATTCAGTGATTGCACAAATTCAGGGAGAAAACGGTTTTATGATATGAATTCGGGTTTTAGTGTTAGAAAATAACGAATTTGGAAACAGTTATTTATGTGGAATCGATGCTTGAATTTAGATACTAGCGAATCGAAAATAGGTTATTTGTGATTTTGGTTCTTTGGTAACTACAAATTTGGTTTTCAGGAATTCGGAAATTATGACTTTGGTTAAACGGTTATCGTTCCTCATTCGTAACTTACGATTTCGGTGATCAGGAATTTGATATTAAACGAATTCGGACAACAAGGTTAATGTTCTCTCACCATTCGTAACTCGCGAATATCGGGCTTAGAATTTTGGATTATACGAATTCGGTTTTCATTTCATAATTACGAATTTGGTGTTTCATTGATCCGAATTCGGTTCAAAGGTTTAAGTGAATACTTTATTCAAGGTTAGGGATTTGAAATTGGTCATTGGATTACAATTACTAAGTGGGCTCAAAATTGTTCAAACGAATTTTGATTAGAGTTAAACCATTGTATTTCTAATTGTTCATTATACTTTGATTTCACATTTATCATACTTTATGCTCTTAAAGATTCGGATATCATTGTTTAAAATGGCTAGTTCTCATAATCAAGCAATTACCGATGCTGGTTCAGAGAATCATCCTCCGATGCTGAAACGCCCATTTCTTGACTTGACCAAAAATTTAAAACTTTTTGCGGAAATGACTTGACTATATTGGACCTTCTGTTATAGTTTAATAAACTAACAAAAATAAATTAACAACCATACCTTGAAAGTATTTTTAAATGAAAGCAGACTCAATTATTTTCAAAATGGCGGGTGGCACGACGTCTAACGACTTACGGTTCATTTTATACAAAATAAAAACAAAACGAATAAAATTATGCAAGAGTGCATACGACGTAATGCCTTCTGGGCATACAGCCGTATGGTTTGCTCGGAAAGTTCTATGACATGCATACACCCGTATACTCAAAAGCATATGGCTTTATGGTTTGGTCAGAAACTTTTGTGGCAAGCATACACCTGTATGCTCAAGAGCATATAGTTTTATGCCTATGTATCTGGTACTACCCAAATATACAATTACAATTTTCTAAAAAATGACTTCTATAATACTCGAGAAACACCAAAACTCCAGAATCTTTAATATAACATAGTACATCAATTCATAAACCTTTTTGGTCCAAATGAACATAAGCCATACGTCACGGGGTTGCCAAACACCGTTTTGACCCATTTGTAAACACTATAACACTAAACCTATAACAAAAGACTTTGACCACATTTCAACTTACGTTACATGATACTTTGACACTTAAAACAATATAACAAACAAAAACCGTTAATGACACATGGAGGGGTTCAACCTGTAAATTTGAGCTCGATATCTAATACTAAGCTCCTATTCCAACATACTTGCATTTCTTCTACATCGTATCCATAGGTCTTTATATCCAAGACTTACATGATCCGCGTTACCTACAAAAATAACAACTAAACAATAAGCTTACGCTTAGTAAGTAACCCGATTATAACACATATTGTTAATACAAATAATGCTTAAAAACATTATTTAAAATTTTCGAATTCTCTATGTTTTGAATAGGACAAAATGTAAAAAGATTCACAATAAAAATAAACGTTTACATGATTATTAATCGTAAACTTCCATTTCGACATATATCACTTAAGGTATGGATAAACAAATCATTAAACTTAATTAGTGATCAAGAAAATATGGGTAAAAGCTATACAATACCAACCTACTTTCTAAAATTTACCACAATGAACCATTTACTTTTTTATTACCGATATGACCAATGTACTTTCAAATTATTTTTTCACTTAACAAAACGTTGTACCGTTAGTTATTATGTGACAACGTTAGTCCATTTAGCTAACGATCGTTTGAGGGAAGTTTGTTCAAAAATCGTCCTGTGTTTTAATATATATTTAATTTTTTTTCGAAAAAATAAAAATTCGAAATTATAAAAAATTTGAATTTTTTTTTTCGAAAATTTTTGCAAATTTTTTTCGAAAATATATATTTTTTTCGAACATTTTTTTTTTTTTCGAAAAAAAAAATATCGAAATTTTTATAAAAAATTTTGAAATTTTTTTTTTTTCGAAAATTATATTTTTTTTCGAAATTATTTTTGAAAATTTTTTGAAAATTTTTTTTTTTTTTTTCGAAAAAAAAATTTCGAAATTTTTATAAAAAATTTTGAAATATTTTTTTTTTTTCGAAAATTTTTACAAATTTTTTCGAACATTTTTTTTTGAAAAATTTTTGAAAATTTTTTTTTTTTTTTTTCGAAAAAAATTTTTCGAAATTCTTATAAAAAATTTTGAAATTTTTTTTTTTTTCGAAAATTTTATTGAAAAAATTTCGAAAAATATATATTTTTTTCGAACATATTTTTTGAGAAAAAAATTTTCAAAATTTTTTTCTAAACTTACTTTTTTTCGTAAATTTATTTATGTGTATAAAATTTTTTTTTTCAGAATTCACTTATTATAAAAAGTTTTCTGCGAATTTTTTTTATAGAATATTGTGTTAAAAAGGTTCGGAATATTTTTTTTCGGTAAATATATTTTGTTTTTGTCGGAAAATTTTGTATACAGTGGGGTGGTGGTGGGGGTTGAGAATAAAATATCGAGAAAATTTTTATAATAATAATTCGAAAAAAAAATTATACACATAAAAGAAAGTACGAGAGAAAAAGTATCTAGCTGAAAAATTGGAAATTTTTTGTGTGTTATAAATAATGTTAATCAATCATCATATCTCATCTAGAATTTTACACAAAATAAAATTTTCGAAAAAATAATCTCTCTCATGGGAGTTTTGTGTTGGTGTTGTTTGTAGTTATTTGTTTGGTAGTTTATAGATTTTATATCTATTTATATCTCTAGAGATTTTATCTTCTCTCTCTCTCTATTATCTATCTAAAATTTTGGTAAAAATTTTCCGAAAATAACAATAATTGGTAAATATATTTTTTTAGTTTAATTTCGTTATTTTTTTTTTTAGTAAAAAATAAAAAAATTTTCAAAAAATTTTAAAAAATAATGTTCGAAAAAAATATAGATTTTCGAAAAAAAAAATTTCATAATATTTTAGTAAATTAGGAAAATTTTTTTTTACGAAAAAAATATAATAATTTAATAAAATTTTTATAAAATTCTCTAGAGAGTAAGTTGTGAGTTTTTGAAGGGTTTTTTGTGATATTTATATATATCTATCAAATTATTTTTGCGAGCGATATTTTTTACTGAGAGAGAGATAGTGTTAGATTTGTGTTGTTTGAGTTATTTAGAAAATTTTTTTATTTAAAATAGTGAGCGTTTTGTGTTAATTAATAAATAGTTAGTTTGATATTTGGATATAATTGTCTAATTATTACACACATAGTACAATCGTTTTGTTATAGTGAAATTATATTTGTAATGATATGTGGTCATATTATAGATGAGTTTATAAAAGTATTTGGTTATTTGAGTGTGTGGAAAATTTTTAGAAAGTAGGTTGGTATTGTATAGCTTTTACCCATATTTTCTTGATCACTAATTAAGTTTAATGATTTGTTATCCTCATACCTTAAGTGATATATGTCGAAACATGAAGTTTACGATAATAATCATTAAACTTTATTATTTCATACTGTAATCTTTTTTACATGGTTTCCCGCTATTCAAAATCATAGAGAATTCGAAAATTTTAAAAATTTTTTAATCATTATTTGTATTAACAATATGGTGTTTTAATCGGTTACTTACTAAGGTACCTTATTGTTTAGTTGTTATTTTTGTAGGTAACGCGGATCATGTAAGTCTTGGATATAAAGACCTATGGATACGATGTAGAAGAAATGCAAGTATGTTGGAATAGGAGCTTAGTATTAGATATCGAGCTCAAATTAAGGTTGAACCCCTCCCAAGTGTCATAAACGGTTTGTTAATAATGTTTTAAAGTGTCAAAGTATCATGTAAACGTGAAGTTGAAATGTGTCAAAGTCATTTGTTATAGTTTTAGGGTGAGAGATAGTGTATACAAATGGGTCAAAGACGGGTGTTTGGCAACCCCGTGAAGTATGCGCTTATGTTCATTTAGACCATAAAGGTTTATGAAAATGATGTACTATGTTATATTAATGATTTCTGGAAGTTTTGGTGTTATCTCGAGTTATAGAAGTCATTTTTTAGAAAAATTGTAAAGTGTATATTTGGGTAGTACCAGATACATAGGCATAAAACTATATGCTCTTGAGCATACAGGTGTATGCTTGCCACAAAAGTTCTGCGCTCGAAACCCATAAAGCCATATGCGTTTTGAGTAATACCGGGGGTGGGGGGGTGTAGCATTGTCATAGAACTTTCCGAGCAAACCATACGGCTGTATGCCCAGAAGCATAAAGTCGTATGGCACTCTTTCATATTTTATTCGTTTTGTTTATTTTGTATAAAATGAACCGTAAGTCGTTAGACGTCGTGCCACCCGCCATTTTGAAAATAATTGAGTCTGCTTTCATTTAAAAATACTTTCAAGGTATGGTTGTTAATTTATTTTTGTTAGTTTATTAAACTATAACAGAAGGTCCAATATAGTCAAGTCATTTCCGCAAAAAGTTTTAAATTTTTGGTCAAGTCAAGAAATGGGCGTTTCAGCATCGGAGGATGATTCTCTGAACCACATCGTAATTTGCTTATTATGAGAACTTAGCCATTTTAACAATGATATCCGAATCTTCTCTATCTCTATCATAAATATATAAATGTGAAATCAAAGTATAATGAACAATTAGAAATACAATGGTTTAACTCTAATCAAAATTCGTTTGAACAATTTTGAGCCCACTTAGTAATTGTAATCTAGTGACCAATTTCAAATCCCTAACCTTGAATAAAGTATTCACTTAAACCTTTGAACCGAATTCGGATCAACGAAACACCAAATTCGTAATTATGAAATGAAAACCGAATTCGTATAATCCAAAATTCTAAGCACCGAATTCGGAAGTTACGAATGTGGAACATTAACCTGTTGACCGAATTCGTAAAATCCAAATTCCTGATCACTGAAATCGTAAGTTACGAATGAGGAACAATAACCGTTTAACCGAATTCGTAATTTCCGAATTCCTGAAAACCAAATTTGTAGTTACCAAAAAACCAAAATCACAAATAACTATTTTTCGAATTCGTAGTATCTAAAATTCAAAGCATCGAATCCACATAAATAACTGTTTTCCAAATTCGTATTTTCTAACACATAAAACCCCGAATTCATATCAATAACCGTTTTCTCCCTGAATTTGTGCAATACGAATACCAAAATAGAGAAATCAACAAACTAGCATATGTTTAAACACAAATTCAAACTCTTTCGTATCCGAATCCAATATCCTTACCTTAAAGCACGAATAAGCACCAAAATCAATCTCAAAATATTAACGAATGCCGAATTCAATCTTACCGGATGAATAATACCGAAATCAAGTCGTAGAATATCGAATTCGTATTACACAGCTCGTATCAATCAAAAATAAAAAATATAACATAAAGAATCTGTACCTTTTGTAGAATCTATTACAAAGTAATGTATCTAACATAAAATGATTGGATTTGATGCTAAAAGAACGTCAAATAGTAAATATATAATCAAAAAAGACCAAACCTTCAAAAATGATGACACCAAATTTAATTATTGATGATTTTGAACACGTTTAAGCACTTTGATTAACACAATATCAAACTAGATCCTCTCCTAGAGATTGATACCACTTGATATAGTCCTAATTTAGCATTGTAACATTAAGGAAGGTTAACTTTAAAGAGAGAAACTAGAGAGAGAAAGTTTATCAAATTAGAGTTTTCTAATAATGAGAATGAGGAGGTTACAAGAATGAGGAAACTACTCATTATGTCCTAATTCTATCTATTTATACTACTCTCATCTACTTACCTAATTGGGCTAACTAATCTAACTTTAGGCTCAATTAGCTTTATTACATAATATTACTCGCTCCGTCCCAAAATTATTGTCCCCCTACAAAAACACACAGTTTAAAAAAAGTGCATTTATTACTACATTTTCTTTCTTACTTTTTAGCAAAATGACAGTTTTACTCTTAACTAATTAATTAAAGTATTCTTTAATGTTTGTAATAATAATTTCAAACAAGGGTAATATAGTAAACTTGATCAAACTTCCCTATCTATTTTTAGTAGTGGACAATTAAATAGGGACATCCCAAAAAGGAAACGTGAACAATAAAAATGGAACGGAGGGAGTAATTACTAAAACTACTAATTATTAAAAAGACCAATTATAAAAATAATAAACACTTTTTGTAATCCTAACAATATTTTTTTGGACAATTATTTTAGAGAGCTATCAATTTTCTACAATCTTTATAAAAAACCAGACGATTATCCGCGCATAGCTACGACAATGCATAACATCATTAATTTGTGTGTGCAACTTTTGTTTAAGTATATATGTGTGTCTGAGTAAGTAAGAGTCAAGAAATTTAATGATTAAGGGCCCGTCTGATTTGTAGATGGGTTTAAGATTAAGCTTTGGATTTTAATTTGAATTTGGACTATTTGGTTTATAATTTAGATTTAGATTTGAGTTAGAAGAGAGAAAATAATATTTAAATATATGTCATATATTTAAATATGAATTAAAAATTATTTGTATTAATAATAAGGGGATATAAAATAAAAGAGAAATGATTTGCACACTCAACTTCTTGATTGAGACACTCTTGTTTATGCATTATAATATTGTAGTGTAAATAAATTGTGTTTTAAATGCTTCTAGATATGAGTGTTAATGTGTGCAAATCACCTCCCAAAATAAAAAGATGAGGAGAAGAAAACACTTGATCTCACTTTTGTCATAAAACCCCCCAACACCCCATTCTTTAATGGAAGTTCCACATAGAGGATATGTCCGCCATACTTAAGCGTCATTATGGAACCCCTTATATTGGGTAAATTACATAAACCAAAGTATCAAAAAAATGCAACAAACAACTATTTCAGGGGCTTTTTTAACCTTAACCCAAAGACACCTCCCAAAACTAACGAGCACTAAATTTTTAAGGTCTTTAGCTTAAGCGTAGACTTATTCATGATAGTAAAAGGCCTCGCTTAAGTTTTACTTATTATGGTTTAACTAAGCGAGCTAGAATAAAAGTAAACACGTATAAATGGAGGGAGTTACTGAAATTGTTATGAGACCTGAAAACACAGGGTGTTATAACCATCACATGACACCAAAGCTGTGAAAGTGGATGTTTCCACATGCACAGTCCTTCTTATGATTTCCTTGTTCTTGTAGTCTTGATTTCTTGGAGCTTTGCATTCTTTAGCAAAATGTCCCTTCTTGTGGCAGTTGTAGCACTCCACTTTGGACTTATCAAAGCCAACAGACTCATTGCCATTGATAGTAAGCTTCCTACCTGTATTCTTTAAAAACCTTCTAGCCCTCATAGTCAACATAGCCATTTGCCATCTCAAATCCATCTCTTCTAAATCATCTAGATGGATTTGTTGCAAGTCCTCATGTGCAAGTTGAGGATTATTTGGTTGACTAGCAAGGAATGCACAAATAACAGCATCACTCAAGTTGTCAATATTAGAAGCATTAACTTAAGTATTAGCAGCAGAAACTCCATTAGCAGTATTAACTGCTTGAGCAGTACTAACTGCTCCATTAGTGCTGCTATTGTTGTTATTTGAAGAGGACACAAAAGCTATGTTCTGTGTGCTTGAACTTGAGCTAGACATCCCTTTGACTTCTGGTTCATACACCTTAAGGTTGTTGTAGAGATCATCCATGCTCATTGTATCTAAATCAGTTTTATTCCTCCACACAACAACATGTGTGTTCCACTCAGGTGACAAACTTCTTAATAGCTTCTAGTTCACATCTTCTTGTGAAATCGTTTCTCCCAAAAGCTCCAACTGACTCACAAGCTTTTGAAGCCTATCAAAAGTTTGATCAAGCATCTCTGAGCTTGGAGCAATAAAGTTTTTATATTGCTGCTTTAAAAGATTCCTTTGGGTCTTCTTTGTAGCTGCATTCCCACCAAATCTCTTTTCTACAGCTTCCATCAATAGCTTAGCATCCTTAATTGAGTTAAACTTTAACTGGTGTTCATTAGGAATGCCCATCATTAAAGTATGTCAAGCTTTCACCTCTAATCTTTTCTGAGCCTTCTCTTCAGTAGTTGTAGGAGGCATTACTTTCTCAACACCCTCCATAACTGTTGTTTTTGGTGCAGTGTTTCCATTCTCTATGACTTCCCAAAGTGCATAGTCTATCATCTGGATGTATTGTTCAATCCTCATCCTCCATAACTCAAACTCACCTGGTTTGAGCATGGGAACTTTGGATGCAGCCACCATGTGTGCAAAATCTTGATCCATATCTTCTAGCAAAGTTTCTCAAAGCAACAAGCTCTAATACCACTTGTTGTCCTAGTTGTAGGATACCTATTATTGGATCCCACTTCAATAGATCGAATTCCTTAAGCTTGTTTAAGGTTTAGTTATATTAGATAAATCTAACACAAAGTAGAAACTTTGTTAAGTGTATTAAAGATTATGTGAAATCTAATCTTTAATATTAGAAGAATTCTTAATGAAACAGTAACACAAGATCATAATTCAACAAACAATAAAAGCTCCAATATTATTAAGAATAATAAGAATACTCTCCTAGTATTAGGGTTACAAAACCTTGAAGCTATGAAGAACACTTATCAAATCGTAAACAACATATTAAACTCTATACCCTAGGACATCCTTTTATACACCAAGGAGTCCTAGTTGAGTTACAATATATTACTAAGACTTAGAATATTCTCTATGATCTATTCTATAAATAACTAATACTTATCACATAAGTAATCTTGATATCCAACCAATCTTTATCCTTTCTTCTGTCTTTATCCTTTCTCTGACAGTAGAAACTCTTTTAGCAG
This sequence comes from Tanacetum coccineum, assembly GCA_026074375.1. Classification (NCBI taxonomy): domain Eukaryota; kingdom Viridiplantae; phylum Streptophyta; class Magnoliopsida; order Asterales; family Asteraceae; genus Tanacetum; species Tanacetum coccineum. The sequence continues at coordinate 39,670 of BQNB010025444.1, forward strand.
TCTTAATCTTTGAGCAGTAGTAACTTATACACCAGCAGCATTAACTGAGCACAAGCAGTAGTAACTACTTAGAATATTTTCTTCAATCTTCACCAGCAGTACTAACTTTACACTAGCAGCACTAAATTTATACTACCAGTACTAATATATACTAATAGTAGTAACTGTGAACTAGCAGTACTAACTTTATACTAGCAGCATTAACTACTTAGCATATTTTTCATTAAAGTTAATGAACAGCACTATCTTTAGCTTAGCAGCAGCAACACAAACCTGAGCAACAGTAACTCTAAGATCATCAAGAAGTCTTTTAATCCCAACATTCATGATCCACAACCACTGTTCTTGGACATATACGGGAGGATAGACCCTCCAATAGCCGGGTCACCATCATTTTAATTGCCACCAGGATCAACTGCCTCAAAGTCATCAAAAAGCACATTACCTTTAAATTGACTAACTATAGTTCTAAGCTTTACAGGAGTGATCTTAGGTAAGTTGTTGATTGAGCTTCTTCTTGTTCCCATGCAACAAGCTTTTTAAATGACATTGAGTTAACATCTTTCTTTTTCTTTTCATGATTTCTAAGTTTTGAGGTAACCTCCTCATCAGTTCTTTAAACACACTAGTCTTTAAATTAGTATCAGCTTAGGAGAATATTGTGGGTATTATGGGCTTTATTACTCACCTCAACTTTACCTATCTATGTAACTTAGCCATCTCATACATTTTTTCCACAGCCCTATTTCTTTCAACAAGAGTAAAATCTTGTTCTAGGCTACATTGGGTAGACAATAAAACCAAGCCCAGATATCCTTTTGTAACTATTTCAACAAAAGGTCACACATTTGAGAATACAACAACTTTTAGACCTTGATAACTTCATATCTAAACAATTTCCACGTGCATACCTTAATGGATAAAAGAACAAAATAATGTCATAAAAAACTTCAAACACTAGTTCATCACTTCGATAAAACGACCTACGTAAAAATTGAAAGAGTTCAAAAACACAAATTATTAAAAAAACATTAAATCTTTAAAAGTGTTAAAATATTAAGAAAACATATATAAATTCTTTAAATACTAGATCACCACTTCTTGTTGAATCTGTTTCTTGAGATGTCATCCTTTGTAAAAACTGAAAATACCAACTAAAAGGAACTTTAAGGTTAATAAATAGATATGAAAGTACAAGGTAGTGCAAGCATTAAAGGACAGTACTAGGTAGTGCAAGTATTAAAGGATAGTACGAGGTAGTGCAAGCATTAAAGGATAGTACGAGGTGGTATGGAAGATAGTAGTTTAGAAGATGTAATAAATAAGTGTTTTTGTGTAAATTATAATAGATGTAATAAATATGAGTCAGTGTGTTATACTGACGGTTGCTCTACCGATGGTTGCTCTACTGACGGTTGCTCTACCGTGGTTGCTCTACCGATGGGTGCTCTACTGACGGGTGAGCTAGGTGGGTGCTCTACCAGTAAAAATTAATTAATGTATGATAACATCAAATAGTTGATGCATTTTAATATCAAATTTCCTATAAAAATGCTTACAAATATGCTATTAATGTATGAAAACATTACCTAATTGTTAATATTCAGTTTTCAAGGACCAAGTGAGCATTTTAGCAAAAGATAAGAGATTTGGAAAAGAAATGCACTAAAGTGAAGAGTCCAAGGCACTTTACGGCGTAATACCCCCGAGGGATTACGCCATAACATCTTATAACAAAGAAATGAGTCATCACACCCTTTACGGCGTAAAGTGTCTCCAAGATTACGCCGCAACATTTAAATTTATAAGAGATGATGTATCTGACTCAGCGTTACGGCGTAACATAGGCGACAAGGTTACGCCGTAACATACTTTTATGCCTAGAAGATTGGATGCTTACGTAGCAAGGTTACGGTGTAACATCCCATAAGGATTACGCCATAAACCTTTCGAAGCCTATAAATAGAGCCCTCCTCCGGCTCATTTAGCAACACTCACCACCACCACTTCACACACAGTTCTAAGGGGTGAACCAAACCCCTAAAGCTCAAAGCATTTCATCTGAAGATCCAAGGAAGAAACTACTAGCGTACTTATTGTATTTAATCGTTCATTTCATCCTCTGTAAGAATTATGATGATTCAATCCATGTCTTTATTTATCAATTCTTGCGTTGCTGTTACTATGAGCGGCTAAGCACTCCTAGTGCTGGCCTAACCATATAGTTACTATTGTTGTGATTATGATATTCTGTTTAATTATGGTTCTGTTAGATACCCTTATAGCCTTTCATTGATCCCCATGTTTTGGTAATATAGAGGGTGACTTAGATCTTATTAATCCTGATATTAGACTTACCATGTTGAACCTAGGATTAGTGGGGTACTAGTGTAGCTTAACATTTATCCCTAGTGTAAGAATTAAACGGATTACCGCCTTTGTCACATTAAGTACTTACAAAGCATGGGAACTCTTTTAGAGGGGGTTAATAATCGGTTTAGATTGTAGATTGGTCTTAAGGGTAGTTGGGGTTTAACCACTGCAAGCTTGGATGCCCTGCTCGTATGATCGTAGGGGAATGTGGGATAGCAGAGTAAGCATAGGACAGACCTTAAATGAAATATCAGGTCTGTCGACTTTAGAACCACTAATGGAACTTATAATTAAACATTGCACAAGAAAATTTAATCATAGCATTAGTAATGAAATGGTTAGGTTAGCACGCCTTTCTCCCTGATATCTTCTATCTATTTATTTTATTGCATTTACTTTCCTGTAATTCTTAAAATTAATCTTAAAACAATTTTCAATCGTGACAATAATCAAATTAAAACTATTAAACCTTAGCTCTTGGGACGACCTTGGATTTACCAAGCTACTGCACTATATACGACCGGGTTCTCTGCCCGTTAGTGCGTGTATCGGTAAACGAGTTTTATAAATTTAAAACTTGGCAAAAATATATTCTAAACAATTTACGCATCAAGTTTTTGGCGCCACTGCCAAGGAGCTAAATTTAGTTATGATTTGATATGAGTAAAACTAATGATTCTGAGTCTACTGTCAATTAATATTATGACAAATATATTAGTTTGGACAGTTGGACAGGAATGTTAAAACCTTATTGAAGAAAAATAAAATTTAATTCTGGGGACATGCATCGTTGAACTATAAAGAAAATCCCTTTTCTACAATGAAATAACGAAAACCCTCATGAACACATCTCTAATATCACCAAAATTATCGAGCTTTTCCACACCCCAAAAGTTGCAAGGGACCAGGTTATGTTAATGGATTTTCCATTTACCTTAAAGGGAAAAGCTAAACAATGGATAAAACGATTACCCGTAGGGTCAATAACAACCTAGGAATTGTTCAAACAAGCCTCCTTAAATGAATATTGTCCTCCTCTCAAAATCATTAAACAAATTGAATCTATTAGGAACTTCAAAAACAAAAACTCAATGAGCCATTGCATTGTTCATGGGAAAGATTCACAGAATCCCTCTTTAGCCGTCTCGAATACAAGAAAACAAATCTAATGGAACAATCATATAAATCTTTTTTCGAGGAATTGGACATGTCAAAACAAGAGTTAAGGTCGACTTAAGGGAACCTATTCCTCGCATTTGGGACACCAAACAAAGGGAGGGATGGGAAAGTTATATAGGAGCGCATTCTCTCTCATGGTATAATGAAGAGAATATAAAAACTGAAAACAAGGAGTTTCAAACAGTTCTAAATCAAATTAATAATTTCGAAGATAATATGAATATAATGACCGAAGAAGTTAGAATGGCGCAACATAAGTATGAAACCCCAATGGAAGGAAGAATTTCAAAGTTAGAAGAAACTCTACACAATTTCATCAAAGAATCCCGACTAAGGCAAAAGGATAGTGAAAATATGGTCTGGGGAATCAAGAAAACTTGCGAACAAACCTTTAAAACTCAAGCTTCCTCTATTAAGGAAATAGAAATTCACTTAGGAAGAATTGCAAAAATAATACAAGATAGAGAAACAGGAAGTCTTCCGAGCTCTACTGAAACCAATCCAAGAGGATTAGCTAATGCCATAACAACTAGAAGCGGACTAAATTACAAACCTCCTAAAAATCCTCTTAAAAATATAACAACTTCACAAGAGGAGCTAACAACAAAAACCACAATCTCGAACGGTAAGAAGGAGTCCAATAATCCTAGAAAACCTATGGAATCTTCCGATCACTCTATCCCTTTCCTCAGACGACTTAAAAAGGAAAAAAGAAAAAGAACAATTCAAAAAGTTCTTTGAAAATCTTTAACAACTCAGTATAAACATCCTGTTTTTTGAGGATTTAGAGCAAATGCCCAAATATGCTAAATTTATGAAAGATCTTCTTGCCTGAAAAGGAAAAACAGAAGAAACATCTAAAATAGTTTTGAACGAAAGGTGTTCTGCAGTACTCCTAAATAAAATACCATTTAAAGAAAAAGATCCTGGAAGCTTCACTATCCCCTGTGTAATAGGAAAAGTAGGCATTAATAAAGCTCTAGCTGACCATGGGGCCAGAATTAGTCTTATGCCATACTTTATGTACGCTAGGTTAGATCTTGGTGAATTAAAACTGGCCTGCATGTGTATCAAATTAGCAAATAAATCAACCCTATATCCCAGGGGGATTGCTGAGAATGTCATTGTAAAGATGGATAAATTTATTTTTCCTATGGATTTTGAAGTGCTAGATATGAAAGAAGTCCACAAGATTCTAATAAATCTTGTTAGACCATTCTTAGCCACAACTCATGCAATGATCGATGTATTTAATAAGAAAATATCCTTCGAAGTGGGAAATGAAACAATAACGTTTGACATTGAGAAATCAATGAAATTTTCCACACCTGAAGATGATGAATGTCTCTTTGTTGATCTAATTGATAATGTAGTCTTAGACCTTGTTAAGGAAATTCTCCCTCCAAGTACTCTTGATTCATTCCTATTTGAACCAATCATAAATTACCAACAAAAAATTAATTCTAATTTATAGGAAGAAGAGGAAGATGACTCAGAAGATTTAGATAAATCAGGACTACCATCCTACCCTGATAATTGGGAAACACTCAGACTAACTTTATTCTTCACCAATTCATTTGAAGCTGAAAATCAGCCTCCTAAACTTAAGGAACTTCCGTCCCATCTGGAATATGCCTTCTTGAACAATAACCAAGAATTTCTAGTTATCATCTCCTCTTTATTAAACACCCAGGAAAAAGAATCACTCTTGAAGGTTTTGACGCAACACAAGGCTGCGTTAGCATGGAAAGTTGCTGATATCAAAGGCATCAGTCCTTCATTTTGTACTTATAAAATTCTAATGGAAGACAATTTTAAACCAGTAGTACAACCACAGCGAAGACTCAATCCTAAGGTTCAAGATGTGGTAAAAGCTGAGATAGTCAAGCTACTCGATAGCGGACTAATTTACGCCATTTCCGATAGTCCTTGGGTTAGCCCCATTCATGTAGTTCCCAAAAAAGAGGGGGTAACCGTAATAACAAACGAAAATAACAAGCTTGTTCCAACCAGAACAGTCACCGGATGGAGGGTATGCATTGATTATAGAAAACTCAATGACGCAACTCGGAAGGATCATTTTCCATTACCATTCATCGATCAAATGTTAGAAAGACTCTCTGGAAATGAGTATTACTGCTTCCTAGATGGATTCTCTGGGTACTTTCAAATTCCTTTAGCACCAGAATATCAGGAAAAAACTACTTTCACATGCCCCTACGGAACATTTGCATATAGGAGAATGCCCTTCGGGCTGTGCAATGCTCCGGTCACATTTCAAAGATGCATGACGGCAATCAATCATGATATGTGTAAGGACTTCATGGAAGTCTTCATGGATGATTTTCCCGTTTTTGGAAATTCATTCGACTCTTGCCTTACTAATTTATCAAAAATGTTAGCAAGGTGCGAAGAAACAAACTTAGTACTACATTGGGAAAAGTGTCATTTCATGGTAAAAGAAGGAATCGTCCTTGGTCATAAGACATCTAAATCTGGCATTGAGGTAGATCGTGCGAAAATTGATGTTATTGCCAAACTTCCATACCCGACAAACGTGAAAGGAGTTAGAAGCTTTTTGGGACATGCCGGATTTTATCGGAGATTCATCAAGGATTTTTCTAAAATTGCTCGACCTATGACTCAATTGTTAATTAAGGATGCTAAATTTACTTTTTCAAACGAATGTATGCAGGCCTTCGACATCCTTAAAAATAAATTAACTACTGCTCCTCTAATCATTGCTCCTGAATGGAACCTGGATTTCGAGTTAATGTGTGATGCAAGCGATTATGCTATAGGGGCAGTTTTAGGTCAACGCATTGATAAAATTTTTTGCTTGATATATTATGCAAGTAAGACCATGAATGACGCTAAAGAACATTACACTACTACTGAAAAAGAGCTTTTAGCAGTCGTCTATGCCTTTGATAATTTTCGATCTTACTTAATCATGTCTAAAACTATCGTCTCTACCGATCATTCTGCTCTAAAATACTTGTTTAGCAAACATGACGCAAAGCCAAGAATTATAATGTAACATCTCGTATTTTACGGTCTATATTACTCTCGACTCCGTTCCTATTTTTGCTTTGAATAAAATTTTTATGTTTTGATCACCTGTCCAGACTAGAAAACCCAAATCTTGAGACATTAAACGAGGAATCAATTCAAGACTCCTTTCCCGACAAATATCTTATGGCAGTCCATGTGAAGGAAAGGAAAAGAAAAAAAAAAAAAAAAAAAATGAAGACCCTTAATATCAATGATCATACGCATGGTTGACATGTCATTTAAGAAGAAATTCTTATCATAGGGGGAGTGATTTTTAAAACATTACATGTGGGTTGATCCATACTTATTCAAATCATGTCCCAACGGAATAATAAGAAGATGCGTATTTGGTAAGGAAATGCAAGAAATTCTAAAACACTGTCATACGGGACTAACAAGAGGGCATTACGAAGCCGACATTACCGCTAGAAAAATATTTAAATCTGGATTTTATTAGCCAACCATTTTTTAAGGGAAGATTCAATGTACTTTTAGAAATTGCGATGCATGTCAGAGGGCTGGTAACATATCCTCTCATTAACACGAAATTTCCCTTACAATATTAATCTGTTACGATGTATTCGATATTTAGGGCATTGACTTCATGGGACCTTTACCTTCTTCTCGAAATAATAAATATATCCTTGTGGCTATCAATTATGTATCAAAATGGCTTGAGGCTGAAGCATTACCCACTAACGATGCCCGGGTGGTAGTTAAATTCCTTAGGAAATTGTTTTCAAGATTCGGAGTTCCAAAAGCACTCATAAGTATGCTGGAACACATTTTCATCAACTCCCTTCTTGAAAAGACATTGAGGGAATACGGTGTGACGTATAGACTTCTACACCATATCTATCCGCACACAAGTGGTCAATCTGAAAACACGAAACCGTGCTATTAAACCACATCTTAAGAAAGACATTGAATGAAATAGACAGGAGAGGATGGCCGATAAACTCGATGACAGCACTCTAGGATTCAGAACTACTTTATAAATCACCAATCGGGAGTACTCCATTCAGAATTGTATATGGAAAAGCATGCCATCTTCCAATGGAGATGGAACATAAGGCATATTGGGCTTTAAAAATCGTAAATCTAGATTTAGATACCGCTGGAAAACATAGGTATTTATAAATAAATAAATTAGTAGAATTAAAAAATAAGGCCTATGAACATTCTCGAGTATACAAAGAAAGAACAAAGCGATGGCATGATGCAAAGATCATGGATAAGGAATTCCATGAAGGAGACGAGGTTCTAGTTTTTAATTCAAGGTTAAAACTCTTCTTTGGGAAATTGAAATCAAGATGTTTCTGGGTCCCCTACACATTATAAAGTTGTTTCATTTATGAACAGTAAAGTGTGGTGGTAGAATGGAGTATAATTTCAAGGTTAATGGACATAGGAATTAAAAAATATATTACGGGGGAGATTAAAAACCAAGCGGAAACTCTCTAATTTTGCAAAGAAGTATGGCTTTCTCTTGAGTCTAACGTTAAAGACCGGTAATAAACAAAAGAGCCTATAAATAGGAGACAACCGTCTTTTATGTTCTGCAAATAAGTAGTTTTTCGTTGGTTATCTAACTTTTAATTTGCATATGTCTTCTCCTATTAAGAAAGTGGAATTTAGAAGTCCTCCATTGACTCGTATTTCATTGGAGTAAGTTAACGGTCTAGGCGTAACCACCTAGGTACGCCGATAACAATATAATTACGACGTCAAAGATCTTGTGCAATGTTACCCCTGTAAACTTCTAGTTCAAAAATAAAAATTTAAATCCACATGGTTTTACGGCGTACCCAATCCCATGGTTAGCCACAAACCTTTTTTAAAACAAAAAATAATTTGAAACCTTTTAAAAAACCAATTATAATTAATTGAACTTTGTGGGCGTGTACCCGGTAAACCCTCACGATACATCAACTCGTCCACTTGGGTACACCAAGAGGTATAAAGGTTTGTTTCATATGCTAATCCATCCTAGAATTCCTACGAAAGTGAGTTATAATGATATGTAGTGTATATTATCCATGTCGTTTAATGCTTCTTTGTAGTCTAGTGATTATGGGTAAACGAGTTGTTCTTTAGACACTTTGCAAATAGAATTACTCTTGGAATTATCACTCGGAAGAAGAGAGCAACACTTAATACTTCTTTTGCTATAAATCCTATTTCTCTATTTTATTATTCATTTCATATTTTACAAATAGGGACATTGTACAAACAAGTGGGGTGAAGGGAGTAGATATTACCGACTTGAACTATAATTAACTTTTGATTTCCTGGGTTTTCTTTGAAAAAGGTGCCAATTTATAAAATTTTTGACAAGGTTTTTCCTTCTAAATAGAATAAATATTTGCGAGCACATTTATATAATCCTGTAATTAATTTTGGTGAGATTAAGGCCAATATTCCGTTTTCGATCGTATTATACATAAAATCCAAAAATACAAGAGAGAACCGGTAGTATAGTTGACTTCGAACATGGCATGTGAATAAACGTCAAACCGTGACGTAGTAATATATAGTATATCCCGACATATTAGACAATTACATTTAGGAAAAAAATAGTCTAACTTCTAGAGTGTCCGTTTCCACGACGAGAGATGAATTGAAGTTCCATGAGAATGTTACGTTTTGGTGTCATGAAATGAAGTAACACAAATACATATTGGTTTGTTTTAAACTATTTTTATACTAAAAATTAAACTAATATTAATTCTAAGACTAAAAACTAAAAGATTATACTAAAATTGATATCAAATACAGATATGAAAATAATATAAAAATATGCTGCTAAGTGACGTGAAATGTTCCAATATAAGTGCGGGCTTAGGATTCTTAACGAATAAAATCCTTAGAAACAAATTCCAAGAAATTAAATGACAAGTAAGTAAAATGCAATTTTAAAAAAAAATGACAAGTATTTAAATTGCATTAAAAGTGTAAATACGTTTTTTTAATATAGTTATGTATAATTGACTTATTTAATTTTTTTTTAAAACCTTTTTTTAAAAACCAGCACTTAAATCCAAATCACTAATCACATTAGCAAACACACGTTAAATACTCACTACGCATGGCAACTAAAGATTAATCAAACATTTTATAAAATAACTCATTACATCTACACTATTACTAGAAAAAGGATAGAAAATGAACCAAATTGATAGAGCCGCAAAAAACGATACCCACCTCGATCTAACAAACTTAATACCAAATAAGTTTATCACATTTAAGTTCTACTTCACTAATTTGGCAAATAAAGGTGTCCACAATATCTACTAAATACTTTCATAAAGTCTAAAGATAAAAATCTTTTATCTATTTATCAACCTTATAAGACCCTCTAAGCCTCCGTCTTTAGATGAGGAAGGATGGAATAAGAAATAAGACAAAATAAAAGTTAAGACAAAACAAGCTAATAAGATGAAAACTTTTTAGAAAAATAAGCTAATTTGAAAACTAATTTTTGTAAAAATAAAACTAGATTAAATCTGTATATAATATAAAAAGCCAACTTGTTGAAATAAAAAACAAGAATAAGCTAAAAAACTATCGAGGCTATTTTCGAAGAATGATGAAGAATATAGCTTATAAATAAGCCACTTCTCAAACAAGCTACAAGCACCCTTCGAAATAAGCCCTTACTTAATAACTATAAGAAAAATAGTAAAGTTTCCAGAACTTTATGACAAAATAAGCTAAATAATATGCACTCGAAGAAAAGGTGCTCAAGACCTTAATGAAATAAGTCGAGTAGGAGAAATCATGACACCCTTTCTAAGCATTCGAATTGGGGGGAGGGGCGGAGCTAATCCAATCACTAGCATTTTTGAAAAAAGTAAAGACCATGAAAGGAGAAAAGATGAGATAAGCAAAAGCAAATTTAGAATTTATACAAAAGCGACAATAAGGCTAAAAGATGAAAACTATAGATCTAAATCAGACCCGAAACTAAGAATTCAATCTAAGTTGAACTTGTGAATCGGTATATTTAAAGATTTAGATTAAGAAAAATAAGCTAGAGAAATTAAAAAGCAACAAACTTTATGCTAGAAATAAGCTAAAAAATAAGATCATTATTTTAGATCAATCCACCCAACACAAGGGTGTACAATTGTTGGGGAGTGGGGGGTCAAGTGAACTCGGATCGGGTATGATTAAGGATTAGATCTATAAAAAGAAAAAAAAAAGCTTGAATAAAAATAAGCAATCGAAAAATAAGCTAAAATAAGCTCACTCGAAAAGCTCTAAATCGAAAACAATATAAAATAAGCTATTAAATAAGCTATGGAAGTAGCTAATTAGAATATAAGCTTAAGAGATGGGATCCAAAAATAAGCTATAAGCATGAGCTTATTTGGAAATAAGCAAAAGAAAAGAAAGAGTAGAAGAAAATAACAAAAAAGAAAATAAGCATTAAGAAATAATAAGCATTTCATAGAAACAGACCCTTAAACATCTTCAATAAAAACTCAAAATCTTCATACAATAAGCTAAAATAAGCTATAAAAAATTGCCTTTTACAATAAGCTAAAAAATATTACTAACCCACTCCTAAATCTACACCTACTACTATGAAAAAAACCCTTAAAAACTAACATCCCATGAGCTGCTGCATTCTTGTTGCTTTTTTTTTTTTCATTTGTAATTTAATCTGGCCGAAGTAGGTGGGGGCCATTTTCCGTCCTTTCAAGCACATTCTGACGCGTCTATGTAAAAGTGTGGGGGTATTTTCGATCATTTCGTCCAACTACTAACATACATGCGTACCTCTTACCCAGCTGGACCACCAATGAGAGCATTGCCACGTATCCACTCTTAGAAAACCTCGTACCTGCAATCCTATGAACAGTACCTCGTATTTCAATGATTAGCTTGCCACGTGTCACCACCTGAGTGGTGCCACGTGGCCTGCCAGCCGTCACCGGAGCCACCACCGGACCACCGGTCAACGGTGGTCAACGGTGGCCAACGACGGTCAACGGCGGCGGACCACCGTCGGACCACCGCCGGACCACCGGTCAACCACCGGTCAACGGTGGTTGACTGCCAGTCAACAGCCGGGTCTGGCGGGTAAAGTGGCCGAGTACTTGTGAACAGGACTTGGGGCCGGTCTGGATCTTGATCATGGGCCGGGTCGGGTCTGGGTCCGCCACGTGGTGCCACGTGTCAGCTGACGTGGCAGCTGACGTGGCGTGGAGGGGATAAACCCTCCTGCGATTCGAACCCATGACCTCTTGGTATGAGTTTTAACTCAACCAATGAAACCAACTGCGCTAGGCAGTGTTTCATTTATATTATACCAAATTTAATATATAACCCTCTTTTGGCCCAGTTCATTTATACTAGTATTAAAGGTTCAAACAGGGACGAAAAAGGTTCAAAATAAAAAGGTTCAAATATGAAAGGCCGATACCGTTGGACTCGTAATTTCAAGCACATTCCAATGGTGAGATCGATTGAATATTAACGCCCTTCGTTTGATCCTCGATAATCGAGACAAACGTCCGTCGAAGTCACCAAAAATTAACCGATTTTGCTTTGTTTTTCAATCTTTATACCTGTAAGACATAAAAACACATACTAACATAATTTTAACATATTATCCCATCGTTTTTAGTGTTTTAACCGATTATTAGCATTTTCTGGGTACAAAAGATGAGTGTTATTTTAGCATATCTCAAAATTCCCCCACACTAAGTCATTGCTGTCCCACACGAGCAAATGTCTAATAAAACACGCCCGGAAATAAATAATTAAATCCCCTTTTAAATTATGACCCCACAATCAAACAAGAACAGAAAAGTTCCATTAAGAAGTTTCAAAAATCATTTATTTCGAAAGCGCCCCTGTTTTAACCACTTATTCAATAAAAGATAAAAACTAATAGTAAGAATTAAATAACAGTATTCAAAAAGCTTTAAGAACGGGAGTTCGTCATCCTTGATATCTCACAATCCCCAAACCTAAGCTAAAACAAATCATCGCAGTTAAATATAAGTTAGAAGCTAACACTACCTTAAATGCTAATTGTGTAAGTATTAAACTATAACTATATCGTGCTCCCATTATCCAAATTCCACTAAAGATTTTTATTATTATATATTATTGGTGAACAAATAAATAATTTCCCTTAATAATATAAAGTAAACCCTTTTTAGACCCCACAATTAAATGAAATCCCTTTACCTAAAGAGACATATGGTGAGAAAAATGTCACATTAAATTTCTAATTCACATGAATTAGGGGTGAATCCTTTATTTCATCCGCACCAACTCAACTACGATTCCAGAGACCGACGGCTTATTATTTAGATAACCCCGGAGTCGAAATATGGATTTATACTTATTATATTAAACATTATTAAATATCGGTCCCTTTAGAATAATATCAAAGGCTGAAACAACGGTTGTGACCGGCAAGAGCAATCAAAACAAATTCGACCTCGTAATTTCCTTAACTCTTTATAGAAGGCTTGCCACATCGGTTGTGAGCTGTGCAAGATGCAGCAAACTTTTATCTGTCTTGGATTAATTACTAAAGGCCATATTTAGAAGACTACAACATCGGTATGTGATCCGTCAAGATGCATAAACTTTTATTATCAACCCACAGTTTAATTAAAATTACCTCTACCAATAAACGACTGACACATCATTAAGCTAGCCTACCATGATCCAGAAGTCTTATTTCGCTTCGGTTAATTTACAAATCATTTATTTATTAGCCAAATTTTAAGTCCTGTGGTTATTATAACAACTGCCACTCGTGCTGCGAGCCGACCATGGACCAGTGAGTCTAATTAACCCCACACCACTTACAAAACCCGTTTGTACCTTACTTTCATCAGAGGCAAATCTCTACTAAGTGCAAATTTATTTTATTTTCAACAAAGAATCGCAAAAACCTAAAGCAACTTATTTTAATCAACAATTAATAAAGCGTTTAGTAAGCTTGTGGGAGCAAAAAGCAACAATTAACCCTCTATGAGCCTCTAAAGATATCCCAACTAATCCACGCTAAGTATCAATACATATAATTAACACAATCCTAGTTCGTTCTTGCAAAATTTTAAGTTAAGTCAAACCAATACTCAAAAGCTAAGGGGAAAGCTAGAGTTTAAAACTCGATCAAGTCAAAAGCAACCAAGTTCTCCTACGGGCCAACTTATACTATCAATTTTATATTTTATCATTATTTAATATATATATATATATATATAAGAATATATATCATAAAAAAACAATAAAATTTTTGGTCCACAACGGGTTGCGTGGGAACATTAAAGTACACAGGAATTATCCCAATTCGATAGAAAATTCCCCCTAAACCTATAATGTACATATGCCCTAATGTTCAAAAATGTATGGGTTTTACCCCCACACACTTAGGAATAAAAAAGGAAAATGCAAAAAAAGCCAAGTGTAAAAGGGAAAACACAATAAAATACATGATCAGGATTGAGGAGTCCATAATAAGCAGAAGATCAAAGACCGATGATTGGGAGGATTTAAAACAAGCACGAGTCTTCCTGACTTTGCGGAAAATCCTGCAAGCAAAAAGACATACACAACCAAAGAAAGAACCACGCCCCCACACTGTACTATAAATCACACACTTATTTATTACGAAAATAGAAAGAAAAAAAGACACAGGTTGCGTCCCGAGAAGCGCTTTTTTTTGTGCGATACTCTAAGCTTAACTCCTCCCGAATTCCTTTGTCCTTTGGGCAGAAACAGAAGAATAGAAAATCACTATCCGATTTTCATATGCCACTGGCTTAAGAGAAGAAAAATAAAAGTAGAATGCCGGGGTTCAAAAAATTATGTCATCATCCCGAAGAGCAAAATAAAATAAGAATTCCACCGATAAGTTAAATAAAGGAAGTGAAGGTACGATAATTAAGTACCGGAACTAACTAAAAGGTGTGGGATGGGTGGGTAACACATTAGGAGTATAAACACTAGTAGTACTCCTAAAATATCTACCATAAAAACGTTGGACAAAATCACCCTGATCGGGCTCAATCTAAAATGAACGAATCATACTCGGTATAGAGTTATAGCATGAGATATTTGGTACTGCCACTACTCGCACTTCCGTATGATTCTAAAAGGACCTCGAATTCGGGTAAAGAATATCCGAATACAGTAGAGCAGAAGTATCAGACTTCTCAAAGAAAGAGTTACTATCGGGGATAGGAAATAGAGAAGTAGACTTGAGCACACAATTAGGGGTGGAGTTATCATTCAAAGATTCGATATTAGCAATAAGACGATTGATGTTCAATAATTTCTCTCGAAGACTCACGTCTTTAGATTAGAAGAATATCACTAAGTCAAACTCTTCCTTCTCTTGATCAACATCATTCACCTCCTCTAAGCTAACGATCTCCAAATCGGGAGGTGATGCTTCAACGTACTCGATGTCCTTAAAATCATAGACAACACTTAAAGATCATCATCGTTGGGAATATGACGCAATTCTCAGAGTGATCTTTGGAAAGCTTAAGAGGGGTAGGGTTATTCACAAAGAGCACATCACACACACACGTCGAAATACCCCTCGAACTCACTTGTGGATCGTGACAGAAGGCACCTCAACACTAGAACTTTATTACTTCGTTCCGTTTTCAATGTCGGGAATAGTGTCAAGATCTCATGCCTCCATTATGAGAGATTCAACGGGCACCTTGGATGATATAAAACGGGTGTGATTGCAATTGTATATGTCCTCGACATCATCATAGCAAATGGGAATCTTTCCAATATCCCCCGATCTTTAGTCCGCATGACATCTTCCGCAATTAACGCCTTTTCTTCTTCTTCTTTTGCATAATTTGACCAACCATATCACATATGGATACCATTTGCTCCATAAAGGTTGGTTTTGAAATTGAAGAAGCTCATTTTATCAGCATTGAATGTATTGGATGATTGACGGTAAATTGCGGGGATGTATTTGGTCAAACCCAGAATAATTAGAATCATAAACACACAAAACACAAAAGACAAAAAGTCACAAAGACGATAAGGTTCAATAATAATTCATCGGTTTTGACATTGACAAGTCTCGCGAGGACCCCCACAATCGTTCACAACAAGGATATTGTTGTGGAAACTTGGGGAAGTTTTGTGGAAAATAATCCAAATTTTGATGAAACACGGGTCCTGATTGTAAACAAACGGAGATTGAGGTGGACAAGTCGAAACCGTAATGAGATCGTTCCTCACATAACTCATAAGGGTAAGGTACTGTAGTGGGGTTGTGGAGGGTGGTTTGGTCAAAAATTAAGAATCGTTAGAAGAGTGACAATTGAAAAATTGATTGTTGTTCCATATCCCAACAGTACAATAAAAACAAACTCCCATCATATTCAATACAACCACATTGTAGGCACGTACCTAAAAAAAAATTGTGTTGCAAACTTTTGCAAATTTTTGTAGGATCTCATTAAGGTTTTGATTGTAGCATGGTTCCGGATTAGAGATAATCGAAATTTGTGGTGGACAATTGTAACCATAATGAGCACCTTTCCCACAAGACTTATATCTAATAACCTATTGATGTGTTATTAAAGCTTTAAATTTATAATACTAGTTTTATCCGAATTCCAACTAACACACGGGTAAAGTATAAACCCCCGTTTATAGTATAGGTTTAGGGTAAGACCAGGTCGTTCCACGGGATTGGTAATTCTTAGAAAGGGTCAATTATATTACGAAAAGGTAAATCTTATAGACTGTCAATATCTAAAGATTTCAAGGTACTTCAAGATATAAGATGATGTTGTTTGGGAGAACGAGAACAAAAATAAATAAACTTGGATAGATAACGGGTTCAAGAATGAAGGTTGATAGATTCAAATTATATATACGTATAATATCAAAGTATAAGAGATTCACTAGAAATCCTTGAGGACAAAGATTAAAAGGAAAATTTACACAAAATATCGTACGTTAACCGGTAAGTGTTCACCGGGTCGTTTATACCCCAAGAATTATGAATTGAAACCCCGTTTTTGTTTGGACAATGATTTGAATGGTTCTAAGATCTTTGATTTTGAAAACTAAATCCTACTAGTGGGCAAATAAAAGCTCATTTAAATCAATTACAAGAAAAATGCATAAAAAAAACATTAATGGGAAACGTAAAAACGTACACTTACATCTAAATTGAGCAAAAATGAACCAAAAATGGTCAAACTAATTTTCCAAGATGCTAAAAGACTAAAAATTATTTTTAGAAAAAGAATTTTAATTTTTTGATTATTTTTCTGTTTTTTATGATTTTTTTAAAGTATTTAAACAAAATAAATGTACGAAAATTACTTAAGCTAAAATAAAAATTCTAGAAAATTATTAAAAGTTGCTAAGCATGTAAGGATTGCAGGAAAAATAAAAGCTAGAAAAATGCTTAAACAGATAAGCCTAGAAAAAGCTAATAAGCACTCGAAGTGCTTATGTAAAATATGGGACAAAGAAGTGTTAAAGGAATTTTAAGTGCACCCTTGGACGTAAAAGTCCCAAGGGCGCAGTGGTGTGGTGAGTGTGTGATATACGTCAAACGCGTGTCGTAGTAATATTTATAGTATATCCCGTCAGATAAGACAATTACTTTAGGAAAAATAATAGTCTATCTTCCGAGTGTCGTTTCCACGGCGAGAGATGAATTGAAATTCATGAGAATGTTTCGTTTGGTGCTTGAATAACAAATATTTTGGTTTTGGCTTTAAACTATTTTTATACTAAAAATTAAACTAGTATTAATTCTAAGATTAAAAACTAAAAGATTGTACTAAAATTGATAAAAAAAAATGACAAATATGCTTGTTAAGTGACGTGAAATGTTCCTTAAGTGCGGGCTTAGGTTTAACGAATAAAAATTCTTAGAAAACAAGTTGCAAGAAATTAAATGACAAGTAAAGTAAAACGTTTTTAAAATAAATAACAAGTATTTAAATTGCATTAAAAGTAAATGACGGTATGTAAATTGACTATTAATTTTTTTTAAACCGCATGTCGTCACCAAATAATCACTTTCACTTCATATTGAAACAAGAAAATAAGATGAGATAATATGGAAGAAGTTTAGAGAGAAGTAATGGGAAAATTTCTAATGTACTATTAAATTTTTAAACCTTTTAAAACCGCACTTAAATTCAAAATCACTAACACTTAGCAGCACTAATGAACTACTCACTAATCATAACAAAAAATAAGCAACAAACCATAAACATTTAAGCTAAAAATTCTTAAACTACTAGTATTAAAAAGGAAAAAGGTAACCGAATGAAAAACCGAAATGATATAAAAACACCCGATCTTACAAACTTAATAAACAAATAAGTTTATCACTTTAAAGCTTTTACTCCACTAATTAGCTAATAAAGGTGTCAACTTTATCTACTAATTACTTTCATAAAAACTATAAAGATCAAAACCTTATTTATTTATCAACCTTATAAGACCCTTAAGCTCCGGCCTTAGATGTAGAATGATAGAATAAGAAATAAGACATGAAAAGTTAGAACAAAATAAGCTAAAAAGATAAACTTAGTATCTAAATCCACCCGAAACTAAGATGTTCAATCAAGTGAACTTGGATCGGGTATATTTAAAGATTTAGATCTAAGAAAAATAAGCTAGAATTAAAAAGCAACAAACTTTATGCTAGAAAATAAGCTAAAAATATAAGATCTATTATTTTTAGATCTAATCCACCCGAAACTAAGGTGTTCAATCAAGTGAACTCGGATCGGGTATGATTAAGGATTAGATCTATATAAAGAAAAAAAATAAGCTTGAATAAAAATAAGCAATCGAAAAATAAGCTAAAATAAGCTCACTCGAAAAGCTCTAAATCGAAAACAATATAAAATAAGCTAGTCTAAATAAGCTATGGAAGTAGCTTATTAGAATATAAGCTTAAGAGATGGGATCCAAAAATAAGCTATAAGCATGAGCTTATTTGGAAATAAGCAAAAGAAAAGAAAGAGTAGAAGAATAAGCATAAGAAATAAGCATAAAGATAAAAAGCATTAATAAAACCAACCTTAATAAAAAGCATCTTCATTCATGAAAAATAAGCCAATACAATAAGTTGAGAATAAGCTAAAAAGCTTTTACAATAATAAGCTAAAATAAGCTAAACTATTCTACTCCTAAAACTACACTAAAACTATACTCTGTGAAAAATAAGCTAAAAACTAACACTAACAAATGCTGCTGATGCGTGAGATTTATAGGCCCAATTGGGGCTTGAGGGTATTTTCGTCTTTTCAGGTACTCGAGACGCGTCTTAGTGTAAAAGTGGGGGGTATTTTCGTCATTTCATCCCAACGCGTTATTAATACGCCAATGATTATACCTCGTAACCGCCAGCTGGATCCACCAATGAGAGGCTGCCACGTGTGCTTCTGGATCATTCCTCGTACTGACAACCTCGTACACCTGTACAGTACCTCGTACTCCAATCATTAGAATGTCACGTGTCACCACCTGAGTGGTGCCACGTGGTGTAATTACTGTTCTGGCATCGTCACCGGACCACCGCCGAACCACCGGTCAACGGGGGCAGCGATGGTCAACGACGGCGGTCAACGGCGGCGAACCACCGTTGACCGGTGGTCAATCACCGCTAGACCACCGCCAGACCACCGGTCAAGCACCGCTGGACCACCGGTCAATAGGCGGGGTCAGGCCGGGTCTGGGTCGGGTCTTAGGTCGGGTCAGGTCGGGTCTTGGGCCGGGTCTGGATCGGGTCGGGTCGTGAGGGGGATAAACCCCTCTGCATGAATCGAACTCGGGACCTCCCGTTTGAAATCTCAAAGCAAACCACAAGACTAACTACGCTAGGCAGTGGTCTTGTTATATATACACACTATTATTTATTTAACCCTTCTTTGGCCTAGTTCATTTATACTAGTATTAAAGGTTCAAACAGGGACGAAAAAGGTTCAAAATAAAAAGGTTTAAATATGAAAGGCCGGTACCGTTGGACTCGTAATTTCGTGCTCTTTCCAATGGTGTGATCAAGGAATATTAACGACTTCGTTTGAGCCTCGATAATCGTAAAAACGTCATCGAAAGTCACCCGAAAATTACCGTTTTTGCTTTGTTTTCAATCCTTTGTACCTGTAAAACATAAAAACACAATACAAACATATTTGCAACACATTTATCCATATTTTTATGTTTTAGTCTGTTTATTAGCATTTTCCGGGATACAAATGATGTGTGTTTTATCACATATCATGCTCCAAGGACAGAGTCTCTTGACTCTATTTTTAATAGGCTTCAAAAGATTATAAGTCAGCTGGCTATCTTGGATGAAAACA
>BQNB010025445.1:0-18468 GCA_026074375.1 Tanacetum coccineum
TGTTAATATAGCATTAGATACATTTAGTTAATAGATTCAAAGAGTTTTCAGTTAAAATTTTAGCCTGCAAGTAGGAACTTTGCCAATTGCATCAGCAAACAGCAGTGTAAACTGCTGTTGCTTGTGAACTTTTAAGCATACTTTGAGCATTCATAAGTAGGTATTAGAATTTAGAATTTAGCATATTTTTAGAATTCCATTAGCTTATTACTTTTCATCAGTTAGTTTTCAAATTTAAGCATTTTAACTAGCTTATTTTTCCTGTCAAAAATAGCTTAATAGCATATTAGGATTTTAGCATTATTACAATTTGAATTTTAATTTCTTGTTAATAAGTTGAAATACCTTTTATCTAGTTTAGTCATCTATCACTAGCATAGCCTATTTCCAAAGTTTCAGCACTTAAGGTTCAGTAATAAGCTTTTTAGCTTATTTGAAAAAGTTCAAAAACAGTTTCAGTAAAACCTTGCACTTTTAAATTTCAATTTTCTTGCTAAATCTGTTAATACTAGGGCAATTTTAGTTTAAATACATTTAATACACATCTTAAGCATCAATTAGCATCTTTTAGTTTCAAATTTCATCAAGTAATAAGATAGGAAAAAGCAAAAATCTTAATAAGCTCTTAAATCACTACTTTCTGTGACAGATTTCAAATTGCTTATTTTTTAGCTTATATAGTTGTTAAAAGTTCAAGTTGCCTTCATTAAAGTTGTTTAGAATAAGCTAGTCTATAAGTTTGTAGTTTTGAGTTTTTTCTGAATCTCACTTTTTAATAAGCCAAAAATAAGCTAGAATCGCGAGGTCTATTTCGTACTTTTCTCAAAGTCTAGGGGCACCCGTTTACATTGTAGTGTAAATTTCTTACAGTTTTCCCGCCTACCCTCTACTTTCCTTTTTAGCACTTTCTACCCTGTCTTTTCTAGAATAATAAATAGAATTAATATTTTCCAAATTAGTTTTTATAAAATTAGGGTTTAGTTTTAATAAATCAAATTAGTGTTCAATTAGCTTATAAAAATTAGGGCTTTTTGATCCATTTGATTTCTGCACTCTTTTAGTATTTTAAAACCATTTTTCCATATTTTTCCAGTTAAATTTGTATTTTCTAGAAATTAAAATAGATTTTAGCTAATTCCTTTTTCTTAGAAAAATCATAAAAAATAGAAAAACAGTTGAAAAATTAAAATTCTTTTTGCAATAATTTTCTTTTTAAATCTAGTATTTTTGAAAAATAAAAGTAAAATTTTAGTGATAATTTTTAGAAAAAGTTTATTTTTGGTTAATTCATTAATCTTTAGAAATTCATAAAAAATTTAAAAATAGATAAAAAATTCCAATTCTTTTTCCTAAAATTTTCTTTTTAAATTTGTGATTTTTAGGTATAAAATTTGTTAAAAGTTGTGCCTTAGATTTTAAATTTCAGTGTTAGCTCGCATTTTTACTTTTCGTACATTTAAATTTCGCGCTAGTTAATTGTTTTTAATTCGTGCTATTATATTTTGTAGTGTAATCAATAATTCAAAAATCCTTTATCATTCTTAACTTGAATCCGAATATTCCAAATTCTCAATTCACGATTTCGTTGGGACACGACCCGAGTAGTACAATACTTCCCGGATAAAAAATATACAAATTGCTTATTGCTCTTGTTTTTGACATAGCCAATGGCAAAGGTTTGGACGTAGGATTCTATAAATACACTTGTCCGAGAGTTGAAGCAATTGTCCGGAAGACAACCGCAAACTACATCTACCGAGCCCCTTCTCTTGCTGCTGGTTTGCTCCGAATGCACTTTCATGATTGTTTTGTTCGGGTTCGTGCAGTAACATTCACCATCTTTTTATATTATTAACAATTCTTTATTGTGATTTAGGAGCAATATTGTGTCATTAATGGAAATATACTGATGATTCTGCAGGGATGTGACGGTTCTGTACTACTAAACTCTACAGCGAATAACCAAGCAGAGAAATGCTGCAAAAACTGCTCTAGAGGCCGCATGTCCCGGTGTTGTTTCTTGTGCAGATATCTTAGCTTTAGCAGCTCGAGATGCTATCTACCAGGTTATTTACACTTCCCTTAGAAAGAAAATATGTCTCTTTTAATTTGTAGTAGTATGACAAACCTTTGACTACAACAAGTGCATTTGCTCCACGTGTACGCTTAATTAATAAAAATCTTTAATAATTAAGAATTTATAATCATTACCATCAACACTAGAAAGTAAGGTTTGAACCTTAATTTTAAGAACTCTAACCTATAACACTTAATTAGGTTGACAAGTTTTCAAGGCCAAAGATGTCATGAAAATTTGAGATCTCATGGATGTTACTTAGATTCAATCTTGTCGTTGACCTTTTTTCTTTACAAGCAATTAATCTTGTCGTTGACTATCACTATGCATTTGAAAAAGCTAATATATCTTTTCTCTATATTGCAGATTAAGGGGCCATTTTGGCCAGTGCCATTAGGGAGAAAAGATGGAAGAGTATCAATTGCAAACGAGGCTTTAACTTCGTTACCTTCTCCTTTTGCAAACATTACTCAACTCAAAGCAAATTTTGCCTCCAAGGGCCTAAACACTAAAGACTTGGTGGCTCTTTCAGGTACTTGTTATTAGGCCGAAACCCATCCAACCGGGTAATCACAAACCCGCTGACAAGACAGTTACAAAATGGCAGTTACATAACTGTAAAACAGTTATTTACCGAGGGACGCGACTCTTCACTCGCACCCTTTCATGTAGTATAAATAGGAAACGATTTGTAAACATCAAATATAATGACAAATTGAGATTTAATAAAACTTTACATTTCTGGTATATTTTGATTCAAGTTAGATTTTCGATCTAACATTTGGCATCAGAGCTTTTGGTATTAAACCCAAATCATCATATACCGTTGATTAATCTCACTGTGTTTGTTTCGAATCAAAGAAAACAACCGCACCAATTTTTCAAAAAAAAATGTTTTGCAAATCATACAAACACAATCAAGAATCATCTTGTGCTCGTTAAACACTTGTATCGGGCAAATCCAACGATTGCCGCCAAGTGAACATTCATTGGCAACAAAAGGGTTTCACCCATTTGCAAATCTGTGTCAAGAACACAATAAACCTAAAATAAACATAACCCATAAATCAAATTAAGGGTTAGGCATGGCACCAGTTTTATTTCTTATCATAGATTCGAAAACAAAAGGAACCACATAATCTGGATAACGCGAAGTCATCACAAAAAGGGACAGAAAATTAAAATCATCAAAAGAGGAACAAACACACCTTTTGAAGATTCAATATTCGAAACCCTCAATAGAATCATTATCGATTCTAGTTATCCAAAGAAAACCCTAATTTTGCGGCGGTTTTATTAAGATCCCCAAATTATAGCGAAACCCTAATTTTCGCACAATCAAATCAGGGTATCCGTGGTTACGAACACAAGAAGAAAAAGAGAGATTAAACTCGCCATCTCCATCGGCGGACAAACCACCAAAAAGAGAGGAGATAAACCAGAGACCCAAGGAGACGAACTCTAAAGAGACAATCTCCCAAAAGAGAGAAAGAGAGGTGGTCGAAATAAAACAAAAAGGGACACACGAGGGTTATAATAACCCTAACAGGTTTAATAAAACTATTTCACGCCCCTCCACTTTATTTATCTATATTTCATTTTAGTTATATAGATATATAGGTTTTAGAATAGTTACCTCTTAACTTTAAGTTTTGTAACTTTTCTTAAACCCGTAGATAGAAATATAGTAACCTAGTGATTACACTGCTTACTATATCGAGAGAATAATTTTTAAGGAGTAATTAACCTTAGGTTATTCGTTTTAGAATATAAAATCCCCAAGGATAGTTTTTAGGAAGAAAACTAGTCCCCGTTAAGTTTGATAGCCTATAAGGCACAAAACCAGAGTACTCACCACAAAATTCAACACACTTAATGTTAGATATTTTATTTTGGAGATTTTATTTAATATCCTAGAGATATGACGAAAGAAAGTGGAGATAGTTCAAAGAAGGAAATTAGTACCGCCAGTACACCCCAATTCCAATAGTGGTGGTTGTTATAAAACGACTAAGCTGTGGATTTATATTCTGGGAAAGAAACTACACGTATCTAATATTCGGAGTACGTAGTTTTCCTCCATATTCTATGTATGTGTGAGTTTCACATTCTACAAGTTGATGCGGAAGGAGAGAGGTGCACACTCAGTTCATGGGAGGATACACTAAGGGTATATTCTATACTGATCTCAGACTGTTCTCGTAGGGACTGTGACCTCTCAATACATACGAACAGGCTCTTCCTCTCGATATTAGCAGAATTGGATTACTATAGATCTATCTAGAATATGTAAGAACATTAAGTTATGAGATTCATACACTACACATAAGAAGACACACGAAACATCAAGATGTGAGATCATTTCTAACTGTACATATACACGTGATATAAATATATTGCTGGATATTATATGTGAGAGGGAGACAGTCAACATACACACCAAGTAATCTGGATCCTATCTATCTGTTTTATTAGAAGTTTACTATGTAACAAGTTTTGGGTTGATAGACTATTAGAGAAATTCATTAACCTGAGTAATATCTATGAGGCAGAACAGTCTATTTCAATTGCAAAAATTAATGTGGTGAAAGATTAGATTATATATGCTGAGTTAATACTTCATTACATGAGAGC
The DNA here is from genome assembly GCA_026074375.1 of Tanacetum coccineum. Lineage (NCBI taxonomy): Eukaryota > Viridiplantae > Streptophyta > Magnoliopsida > Asterales > Asteraceae > Tanacetum > Tanacetum coccineum. Next base: position 4,712 of record BQNB010025445.1, read on the forward strand.
CTAGTACATGCACGAACATGACAAGAATTCTCTAGCGTATCGGAGAACATGACACATATACATACTATCTAAGACCAAAGCAGTAGAGGAGTATGGACGACTACTTATCTCACGCGAATGCGAACACATTGTACAAACGATTAATATTCACCCTTGCTAGGCAGTAAGTACCACACTCCTCGGCTAGTGAGAGATATGCAAACACAATAGATGTAGAGATCAATTAGTACACAGCTTAACATGATTTTATGGAGAAATGTCAATAGTTAAATGAGGCTTTCTGATACAACACAGTTTCCTATAAACTAAGAATAAAACAAGGGGGTATGGATATAAGAGAGTTCCATTTAGCAGAGCGTAGTAAACAAGAACAACATCTATGTGGCTTTTAACGAAGGAGTGCAGAAGAACGATGAGATCGCGTAGACAAGACACGATGGAGGAAGACGCGTTAGATGAAGTGAGACGAGATTCGGATGGAGAGGAGAGGAGAATTGTAAAGCATATGCGGAGATATTGCAAAGGCTCACTACGCGCGCAAGATTGTTCAGACATGTTAACACATTCCAAGGAAGATCGAGACCATGCCTACACACGGCTGACGACCGCAAAACGAATACAAGCACATAGTACTATCAATAGCAGGACAGTCTAGGGCAGTAAGGTTAGATGAAACACTGTACGAAAACCTATTATAAGTTGGTTCAAATAGAGTACGACACCATATATTTTACACGTAAATAAGAGCAATACTCGAATCACATACTGAGTGAACATATTGTACGTTAGTCAAAAGAGAGTAGAATTGTGAGAAGGGACCTAGTTCTAAGAGCTTATCAGGACAGAGGAAAGGAATTAAGGTTAGAGGGGAGACAGGGGGGTTACGTGTGGGGGGTCAGACACACAATAGAGTATGTGGCATCAGAGCGAGCGCGCTGAGGTGTGAGATCTCATAGTCAGGAGTACTAGAAGTTATAGAGCTCACCTCCGCGTAAAACGACAACTAACAACTTACACAAAGTATAGCTAGAGAGAAGTTGGACGTGGAAAAATAACATTGCAATTGGTAGAAAACAGTAGAGAATTAGACGGTCATTGAGAAGGGACTGGACAGGGGAAAGATGGTGTTAGAGGGCTGCGACGGAGATTAGACAAGTATGCGGCACAGAACAGAGCACTCTCTACCCTGATCAAATAATTCTCTTTATGTTCAACACAATAGTACAAAAAATTACATAAAGTAATTAGATGATTTGCACGTGAGCACAAACAACAGTGGTGGACATAGAGATACGGTACCTCTCATAATTCAATGTGATTGAGTTTACTAGGGTGTTGTTGTGTTTGTTCAGCACCTTTCGTTTGGGATGAGTAGTATGAGAGTTAATCAATTCTTCAGATGGGAGACGTATATGTTTCACTTGATTCTTGTATTTCTATGTTGTTGGTGCGTGATACACTTTTTTGGTGTTGTAAGTGGTGATAAGCGGTGTATTGAAGGAGTGCAGTGTTGACACTATGGTAGGCTTGGTTGTCACGGATTATAGGGATTTTGTTGGTGCACGAGTGTGGGATCTGCCTGATGGTTTTCTGGGATTTGTATATCTGGTAGAGGAGCATGTGATCTCTCTATGATACTGGCACGATCGTGTCTTTCGTGTTAATTCTAGAGAGGATTATTTGGGAGTTCAGTTATGGGTCTTTTTGTGCGTCTTTTTGATTTACTACTACACTTTCAGCTCAACTAGGTATTATCTTCTCGGTTCGCTGACTTTGTTTTACTGAATTAGGACGTTGGTTGCCCGTTAGTTGATACGTTGATCATACAACGTCTTCTTGGAGGTAGGGTGATTATGCTATGATCACGATCTTGTGAGTATATGTATTATCGAGAGACAGAGATAGAGATACGAGACTTGTATTTGGTTGTCATTAGACAGAGGCACTGTTTTGGGCTTCATATGAGAGTGGGGGAATTAAGACTATAGTCTTCTGTAGAGAATTGAGGAAGGTTTGGTTAAAAGGTAGACACGTGATCTTAGGTTATGGTTGTTGTATGGGGGTGGGATAATGTAGTGGTATAAGGTTAATGGGGTGTGATAGATTATAAATGGTTCTTTGTGATCTTGGTATATATTTAATGAATGTTATAATTTATATATTGGAGTGATGTGGGTTGATGGGGGTTAATCAATTTGATGTAGAAAGGGTAATATTTTGATTTTGATTGTTAGTAAGAAAATATGGTGAGTGTAGGTTGTTGGGTGAGTGTTTGGGTAATTTATAAAAAAAATATATAATTATGGTTTGTTTTACTTTGTAAACAATGGTGTGGATATAGATTATATTGTATTTTGGGGGTATTATTAGGAAATTAGTATGTTTATGAATTTGTTGTTATAGAATGGTTGAGATTATAATAGTTGTGTTTTTAAGTATTGTATGTTAGTAAGGGATGTTGGGTAGTTTAGTGATGAGGTGTTGTATATTATTGGTTGATAGAATTAGAAGGATATAGGCTGTGATAGTATTCGTAGGAGAAGGTATAAATAATATATAATGGAGTAGCTCCGAAAGAGAAAAAAGACAATCATGTCCACTTCGAGATGTTATGATATAGCAACGATACAGAAACTATAGTTTGGGCTGAAGCGGATTTACCCCATATACATATTAAATAGTGTTCCTAACAAAGCACTAGAAGATATTACTCCATACGAAGCAATTAAACAAAGAAAGCCAAACTTAGAAAATCTAAGAGTTTTCGGCTGCATAGCATATGCAAAGGTACCATCACAACATCTGACAAAGTTAGATGATAGAAGCACTAAAATGGTATACTTAGGAAATGAACAAGGATCAAAAGCTTATCGATTATTTGATCCAACAACACAAAGGATATGTGTTAGTAGAGATGTGAAGTTTAAGGAGGATGAAACATGGGATTGGAAAGATTATATGAGTAAGCACTTAACGACGAGCCTGAATGGACTAACTTCAAAATAGGAAATCTTGAAGTCACAAATGAACATCATGACCAAGAAACTCAACCAATCGAAGACGATAATGAGTTTCCTAACAATGATGATGATTATGCATCACCATCAAGAGACTCTCCCTTACATTCTCAAACACCTCACACACCATCAACACAATCATCTGAAATAAATTCCCAAGTCACACCTAACTTCTCAACACAATCATACTATCAAAGTGATAATGATTCAACTCAAATCATAAATTCACCATCACACTTTGATCACACGCCGTTGAGAGGTTTTAGAACACTAAGTGACTTATACGAGAACACCGAGGAATTACTATTAGCTGAAGATGAACCCAAGAACTACAAGGAAGCATCAAGCGATCAAAAATGGATTGAAGCAATGAAGGTCGAGTTAGATTCCATCAATAGAAACAATACATGGGAATTAACCACTCTACCCAAAGGACATAAAGCTATAGGCTTAAAATGGGTATTTAAGACTAAGAAAGATGCTAATGGAAATATAATCAAGCATAAAGCTAGATTAGTAGCAAAAGGCTACATACAACAGCATGGCATAGACTTTGAAGAAGTCTTCGCACCAGTAGCAAGGATGGAAACAATCCGGTTATTACTTGCCATAGCTGCTAACAATAAATGGGAAGTACATCACCTTGACGTAAAATCTGCATTTCTACATGGAGATTTAAAGGAAGAAGTGTACGTCACACAACCCGAAGGATTTGTAAAGAGACAAGACAATGGAAAAGTCTATAGGCTTATAAAAGCTCTATACGGACTAAGACAAGCACCACGTGCATGGAACATAAAGTTAGACAACACTTTGAAGTCATTAGATTTCAAGAAATGTGCACTAGAGCAAGCTATCTACACCAAGACATCAAAAGACTCAACACTACTAATAGGAGTCTATGTAGATGATCTAATCATCACCGGCACACCAAAGAAGGAAATCGACAAGTTTAAAGCTCAAATGGAAGAAAAATTCGAAATGAGTGATCTAGGATTATTAGCCTACTATCTAGGAATATAAGTCACACAAACTAATGGTGACATCTCAATAAAGCAATCCGCATACGCGAGCAAAATCCTAAAGGAAGCTGGAATGATAGACTTCAATGAGACATTGATACCAATGGATCCAGGAACAAGACTAATGAAGATTACGGAAGGAACAATGGTCAATTCAACCGAATATCGAAGCTTAATTGGATGCTTAAGATATCTGCTTCACACAAGACCCGACATAAGTTATTCTGTAGGATTACTTAGTCATTTTATGCAAGAACCACGAGAGCAACATATGAAAGCTATAAGACAAGTCTACGCTGTGTTAAAGGAACAAAGGATTATTGTAACACCCCCAAAATTGTGTCGCAGCGGAAATGCGTCCGGGGGCGTTACTTCATAATACACAGCGCTAAATACAAGAGAACGACCTCTAAGTCTGTCGTTTGAAAAGTAATCTCGTTGATTTTCTTGAAATTGATATAACGCTTGTCCCATAATTGCATCACAATGAAAAGCTTGAAAACAATACCACGAGATTTGATCATTTGAATGTAGTAGACTCCAATACACATTAATAAATCCGAGCATCTAATTCACCTGAGAAAACATGCTTAAAAACGTCAACATAAAGTTGGTGAGTTCATAGGTTTTTGTAAATACAAATGTTGAACCAACGTTCTGTAAAGTATGCGTGACCGTTTCAAAACCTATATGTTCCCCAAAATGTATGTATGAATGTCATAATTCAAAGAGTTGCAAAATATGCATGACAATTTCAATCCTCAAATAGTCACAAAAATGTACGTATGAAAATTTGACCGCAAGACAACTCATCGGACTAAAAGACCTAACGTCGCAGCGTTTGTGATTAAAGGGTAGAATATTGGGCCGAAACCCATCCAACCGGGTAATCACAAAGCCGCTGACAAGACAGTTACAAAATGGCAGTTACATAACTGTAAAACAGTTATTTACCAAAGGACGCGACTCTTCACTCGCACCCTTTCATGTAGTATAAATAGGAAACGATTTGTAAACATCAAAGATGATGATAGATTAAGATTTAATAAAACTTTACATTTCTGGTATATTTTGATTAGAAGTTAGATTTTCGATCCAACATTTGGTATCAGAGCTTTTGGTATTTTTAAACCAAATCATCATATACCGTTTCAGAAAATCATCACTGTGTTGTAAGTGAATTTGTAACAAGCATGTTCTCACCCCAAAAATATATGTAAAACATGTAAAACGTGGGGCTATGAAACTCACATTGATAGTAGATGGAATGAGTATGCAAATAGCCGAGCAACTACTCTTAGCCAATCTCGACGCTAACAAAGTCCAAGCTTATTTTCCACTCACATGATCTACAATAATTAATCAACTACTACTATTAATATAATAAGCAGACTAATGATTGATTTAGTATTATAGTTTAAACATTTTTACCCAAGAAACGTTTATACTTATAATATAGTTTTATCTCGTTTTGACATAAATTGTTATTTATAAAAGACTTGTATTAATGTGTTGTGACCTATGTGTAAGTTCTTCTGGTAAATACTCAAGAACTTCATGGGCCTATTTATAAAATCATAAAATAAAATAAAAACAAGGAAGCCACACTAGCTCATGCTGTTTCTTCTATTTTAGTATTTGACACACTCAGTACCATTTTTAAGTATGGTTCTTACATCAAATGAACCAATGAAACGTTTAAAGAGCAAAAGATTTTAAGTTCATCAATAATTGTAACGTTTAGCTGGTACTTAAAAAAGAATTATGTAAACATTAGCAACCAATCTTTCTTATAGTAGTCTCCTATGTCAGATTATGCAACAAATTTTATGACGAAAATAATTCACCTCCGATGAACTGGGCTATAACATTAATATCCAAATCAAAACGTGAATACGATTCAAGATTTACCTCCTTGCCAAACGAGAAAATTTGAGATGAAAAGACGAACATGAGGACAAGATCGAGACATGAGATCGAAAATCAACCCCATACGTACACTATCAGTTGCACGTACAAGTCATGAAACCATATTAAAACCGCAACCCACATACGAACATCTAAATGTAACCTTCCCTGTTACTCAACCGAATCACAAACCCGATCCATTTCCTGCTAACGGAACCAATATGGTGTAACCCAAGCTAGAACTCCAAACAAGAGCATGTGAAACCCGGGAACCAAAACTTTTAACCCATACGTCAACTCAAAACTCCAGCGAACACAAAACCGATCGAAACAAAAAAAAACCTATGCATGAACAGAAACTCACGCACAAACAACTCCTCAAACTAAACTCGTATTTGAGGTTTTACTATCGTAAGTTGTACATCCAAGACTCAAATCACACAAACTCACTTTGTAGTATCATGGATAAATTTTATATCCAGTACCCCATTTACATGTTCCTGTTCATCCTAAATGACGACAAACATCAGTAGATGTGGTCCGCGAGAGTAACAAGGCCAAAAGTCACGGTGTTGTTTCTAGTACTTTCGGCGAAGAGAACAGTTGGGGCGAAGGTGTGGTGTATGATATCGAGGGACTCGCCTTGTTAACGGACTTCGAACGAGTGGTTTAGTCAATGGTGATGGAAGGTTTAGTATTATTTGGCCTAAGTGTAACCCGAAAACTAGTGAGAAAACCCTAGTTTAAATATGACTCAAGCTTGTTCACTTTGTGTTCTTGTTTCTATTATATGTGTTCGTGGACAAGGGAAGAGCCAAAGAGATAAAATATGTGTTTTGTTTTTGTGTTTGTGTCGTGAATGAGAAGAGAAGTCTTTGGTCTTTTATCTAAGTTCAAGACATTGCTATTTGAATTTAATAAGGACTAGGGAACATTATAGGAAGTGATTGAAAGAAGATTAGTCAAGCATGCTACGGTCTTGCTTGTTCCTTATTTTGAGCCGGCCACAAGAGGCATGGGAGACCAAATTTGCATAAGTTTGAGGCTTAAGGTGGCTTATACATGGTGGTTAAAAGATAGTGTATTTTATAGTGATAAGTACATGTTTCCTTCTAGAAGCTAAAAGGTAGTATTTTCTTATATTGTTGTGTTGTAGAAATGAAACTTATGAAGTCCTTTTGGTGTTTAAATATTGCCGTAGGTTTGCAAAAAGGGTGGCATGGTTAAGAGATTAATTAAATCACTAGCACTTAGTAGGGGCATGTTGGAGCTCATCCATGCTTGGTCTTCTTGGTCTTTGTCGTGAGCTAGGAGGGAAAAGGAGACAAAATGAGTCTTGAAGTCCCATGGTTATTAGTTTAGGGTTTTCTTGATGGATAAAAGTTAATATTATTTATGTAAAAGTAGAATTAGTGGAAAGGTTTTAATTTTATTACTAGTCTTTGCAATGTACACGGCTAGAATGGTATTTAGGATAGAAATGATATAATTTTTGGGTGTTGGGTATAATTGTGGGTATTTGTTGAAGTTTGGATGAGTTTATGGGTTACATGCATGCAAAAATGTAAGTTATTGTGAAACGTAAACGTTTCACGTAACGAATAAAAATAAAAAGTGAAAAGTCATAACTTATTTTCGTATAAATAATATAACACTTGTTTGACGTAAACTTTTATTTATTTAATGCCCGTTTACGTTGAATATTGATTTTTATTTTACGCGATTTAACTAAACGTTGAAAATTAAAAGTGAATGCGTAAAAGTTTAAAATAATTAGTTGAATATTTATTGACGTAAAGGACGTGAAAATGTGAATTGTTACAATTATGGAATCGCCTACAAGCATAACGCAGGAAACAAAATACATGGATACAGAGACATTAGCTACGGAGTCAACACTCAAGAAGGAAAAGGAACTACCGGCATAATATTCTACTATGGTGAATAATCACTGTAGCACTATCATCATGTGAATCAGAATTCATCGCAGCAACTGCAACAGCAACACAAGCATTATGGTTAAAGAGACTACTAAGCAAACTTACACATTCTCAAGAAGAAAAGGTTACAATACAAGTTGACAACAAGTCAGCTATAACACTAATGAAGAACCCCGTATTTCATGAAAGGAGCAAACACATCGACACAAAGTATCACTTCATAAGAGAATGCGTTGAAAGAGAAGACATACAAGTCGAATTCGTAAGTGGAGAATACCAGAAAGCGGACATACTTACAAAAGCACTACCGAAGATCAAATTCTTAACCATGAGACAACTCATCGGACTAAAAGACCTAACGTCACAGCGTTTGTGATTAAGAGGGAGAATATTGGGCCGAAACCCATCCAACCGGGTAATCACAAACCCGCTGACAAGACAGTTACAAAATGGCAGTTACATAACTGTAAAACAGTTATTTACCAAGGGACGCGACTCTTCACTCGCACCCTTTCATGTAGTATAAATAGGAAACGATTTGTAAACATCAAAGATGATGACAGATTGAGATTTAATAAAATTTTACATTTCTGGTATATTTTGATTCAAGTTAGAATTTCGATCCAACAAAAGCATTCCTGTGATGTCTCTTAATAACCTGGATGAATATGCGCAAACTAAATTGTCTGATGCTGATGCTATTGCTATGATCTCTATGGTCTCTGATGAAGAGATCAAGGATGCTATTTTTGACATTGACTCTTCCAAAGTAGCTGCCCAGATGGGTACTCTTCTTGCTTCTTTAAGAAGGCATGGAGTTGTATTGGTAATGATGTATGTGAAGCTATCTGAGAATTTTTCCTAAATGGCAAGTTGCTTGGTGAAATTAATGCCACACTAATTGCTTTTGTGCCTAAGATTGATAGTCCTGATAAGGTTTCAGACTTTAGGCCAATTGCTTGCTGCAATGTGCTTTACAAGTGTATAAGCAAGATCTTAAGAAATAGAATTAAAGATGGCTTAAGCAAAGTCATAAGCCTGAATCAGAGTGCCTTCATTCCTGGAAGACATATCTAGGATAATATTCTAATTGCTCAGGAGCTCCTAAAAGGGTATAACAGGAAGAATGGACCAAAAAGGTGTGCAATGAAAATTGATATTCAAAAGGCCTATAGTTAATTGGGATTTCCTGAGAAGTGCTCTTATTCTTGTGGGATTCCATGAAATTATGATAAATTGGATAATGGTCTGTATCTCCTCAGCTTCTTTCTCCATCCGTGTTAATGAGGAAATGTGTGGATTCTTCAAAGGAGGTAGAGGTCTTAGACAAGGGGATCCTATTTCTCCTTATTTGTTTACATTGGTCATGGAAATTTTCAATATAATCATGATTAAGAACATTGCTAATGCATCCTCATTCAAGTATCACTATGGATGTAAAGAGTTGAAACTGACTCATATGTGTTTTGATGGTGATTTGATGATTCTTTGTAATGGAGATACAAATTCCTTGAAGGTTATTAAGGAATCCCTTGAAGAATTTAGCAATGTATCTGGCTTGTTTCCCAATTTGAGTAAAAGTACAATTTTCTTTGGAAGCATTAATGAAGACAGGAAAAGAGACTTATTGGAAGTGCTCCCTTTCAGGTATGGTAAGCTGCCTATGAAGTATTTAAGGGTCCCTTTAATTGCTAAAAAGCTCAGCCTAAATGATTGCAAAAGTTTGATTGAGAATGTTGAAAGAAGAGTCAATAGCTGGAGAAACAAGCTGCTATCCTATGCTGGAAGGATTGCTTATAGCTTCTGTTTTATCATCCATGCAGCAGTACTGGGCATCTATTTACATGTTACCTATATCAGTTGTTAAAGAGCTTGACAAACTTTTCAAGAGATTCTTATGGAACTCAGGCAATTCAGCTCAGGGCAAATCTAGAATTGCTTAGAAGCTTGTGTGCAGGCCTAAAGTTCAAGGTGGCTTAGGGATCAACCCTCTGAAAAAGTGGAATGAAGTTCTTCTAATAACTCAGCTTTGGAAAATTATTGAGAATAAGGAATCCCTATGGGTCAAATGGGTCAATACTTTCAAATTAAAAGGAAAGAGTATTTAGACCATTGAAGGAAATAAAACTGATAACTGGGGTTGGAGTCAAATGTTGATTATAAGAGACATGATTAAGCCCTTTGTGAAATATAAATTTAGGAATGGTAAAAAGGTCTCCATGTGGTTTGACAACTGGAGTAGACTTGGTCCCCTTGAGGACATTATTCCAAGGAGAACCAGAAATGAGGCAAGGATGAAGGATAATGATTGTGTAGCTGATCTAATTCATAATGGAGATTGGTTATGGCCTAATGAATGGCTGATCAATTTCCCTATTCTAAACCAGCTTCATGTTCCCAATATTTCACACCAAGAAGACTCTGTGATGTGGATTGAAGATAACACAAAGGAGGTTGAGTATTCTGTAAGTACTGCATGGAAAAGCTTGAGAGACAAATGGCCAAATGTTAATTGGTGTCATGTTGTTTGGTTCAACCAGTGTGTTCCTAAACATGCCTTCAAGATTTGGCTAGCTATTCATGGGAAATTACTAACACAAGATAGAATGATGAAGTGGCAGAGTGAAAGGGATTTGAAATGTCCATTATGTAAAACGTGTCCTGATAGTCACAGTCATCTGTTCTTTGATTGTGCCTTCTCAAGTACTGTTTGGAAAGAGATGAAAAGTAAAGGAAGGTTTAGTTTTGACTGCCATAACCTTCAGAGTACTGTGACTAAGCTTGCTGCAAGAAAATTCAAAAGTAATATATGGCAAATTCTTAACAAGATCATCCTCTTAGCAACTGTTTACTACATTTGGAATGAAAGGAATAAGAGAATTTTCACTAAGGAAATCAGGAGTGCAGATGATTTGATCAAAGACATTCAGAAATGTATAGCTAATGTTCTGATGAGCCTATCCTTAAAAGAGTCTGGTGTTGTTGCTATGGTAGCAAAACTCTGGGGCTTGTACTTGGAGAAAGGGAAATTGCTTCTTATTATCTGATTTCTGCTAAGGCTTAATGGAGTGTTTGGAATATGGTTCTGGATGTCTCAAGAGAATGGTCAAAAGCTCAAGAATGCTTATTTGGCTTAGAAAGGTTCTATTCTTTTGAATCTTTACTGTGGAAGTATATGCAGGCCAACAATAGAGAGTTCCTTGTATCTTGGAGTGGTTTTGGTGTGATTGTACCTATTTGTGCATATAGTCTTTGTTATGATTGACCTAGGCAGGAATCTAACATTCTACTATATGGCAATAGGAGGTCTAATTCAGAACCATGTACCATAAGGTAGGGCTCTCTTTTGAGAAGGGAATTGGTCTAGGAGGTTAGTGCTATTTGGGTGGAATTGAAATCTTCTATGTCCACCAAGTCCACCAAATAGCATTAACACATGAGGATAGGATGGATTCTCCTTAAGGGTGGTGTTTCTCTTCTGATGATGCCTGTCTTTATCTTCCTCTGAGTGTCTTTAGTGAGGATGCAGCTGCTAGAGACGCTCAGGGTAAGTGTAGTGTAGGAAATGTAGTCAGAAGGGAAGATCCCCTTTTGGATGTGCTATGGGGCTATAATCTTCATGATGATGCCCACCTATAGGATAGCCCTTTGTATTGTGGATGTTGGTTGAATGCTCTGGGTTGTTCTATAGGTGTGGAAATGTAGTCATAAGATTATGGTAGGTAAAAAAGTGAATTTAGTTCCCAAGGATTGGGTTTTAGATGTATCAGATTTGTTTTTTTTTGAAAGGCTGAATGGAATTAAAAACTAATTCGAGCAAGAAGCCAAAAGAAGAACAAAGTACAAGGGGAAAAAACAAAAGCAAACCTCAGACGTGGCAACAAACCAAAGAAACAAGCCACGACCAAAACAACAAAAGAAACAAACTAAACAGAAAACAAAGTAAAAGGCCTTGATATCCAAACATCCCAATTGGGAGCACAAGCTTTGAAGCGAGCTGAGAATGAGATCCAATTCTTCGAGACTCTTTGAATACCAGGAAAGATGTCTTCCTCCTTTATTTTAGCAGCAACATCTAAATCAGCATGAGTGATTCTGTATTAGATTTGTTAATGATAGTTTTGGCCGATATCGGATAGTTGGATAGTTATCGGATAGTGTTGTTTTTCTTGTATGGGGTGGGCATGTCCATTTCCTGTTTGAATTCTTGTAATCATTGTTATTAATATAATTCACTCTTTTTACCAAAAAATTAAAATAAATAAATAACAACTTTTAAGCTTGAAATTTTTTTTCACTATAAATCAATATGAATAAATAAAAATTATGTAGTTCGGGTTATGCGGTTTGGTTTTGGGTTATGGGTGTTCGGTTCAATTCGAATTCGGATCGGTTCGTTTTCGGTATACAAAAAATAAATATTAACCGAACCAAATAAACCAAATAGCCCGATAACCGAACCGATTACACTTTTTAGTCGAAAATCTCATTTATGCAAAAGAAAACAAACTATATTATTATAAAATGATTTTCCTAAATCATGCAAAAATATACATTAGAAATTTCACATTTACCGGGGAAACCTTTTACCAAAAAAAATACATTAGAAATTTAGAATTGCTAGCTTTGTTTAAAAATTATGAGAAAAGGAAGGTTTATGTGATAAAAATGGTAATTACCTTGAAATCTATGTAAAAAAAGGTAAGAGCTAGAAAACTTATGAAAGATATGTACGGCAAAAAGTTGCAATTATACTCCAATAGCTTAACGATAACTTTTTATTAAACCTTTACAAGTTATATATTGTCTTATTAAAACCTTTATTTTATTAGCTTCTATTTGTTCTTATCATATATCATGATATCAATAAATTGCTGTAGTATTTATGAAAGTTAATAAAGACTGAGAAATGAAAACATGTTGAGCAGCTAGTGTAGACGCGTAAATAGACTTAATTAATGAGTAGTAACGTTCAGCATCGATAATTGATTCGGACGAACTATATTGTTTCGTCATGACCAGATGATCTATATAGTACTTGATAATTTTGGTTGCACGCAGAAGGTGGAATGATATATAGTCCAACATTTTTGTAGCTAAACAACTTCGGTATGCTAACCGGAGGTGGCAAAATGAGTGGGCGGATGGGGCGTGTTGCATTACACGTCAAGACAATGGTGGGTCAGAATGGGTAATTTTGCATGCCGGTTAGAAAGGCACAGTCTTGGGTCGGTCGGGTCAGGTCAAGTTTAGTTATACATATGCTTGAGAAATGTCTGTCTGTATGTTGAGTTATACACATACACATTTGCAAAACAATGGTGCTTTTTAGATACCATATCTCGTAAATCATCCCATAACGACTGTCTTAAAGAAACTCGAAGAAAAAAAGACATTAAGCAGATACTAATAAGACTAGATTGAATCTCATGAAGTGCCACAACTTGAAGAATCCAACTTAACTGAAAGGTTACATACAGACTGACTACCAAAAACAAGCAAGAATGAATAGCTAAGCATAAAATTAATCTTTACACGTTCACTTTCTGTCAAATCGATGACATTTTAGGATGAACATAACTATAGGCTTTACGTTATTTACATCTCAAAAGAAATTTTTATATTCATTCCGCTTGGAATAAGAAAACAACACACATTAAGAGTAAACATCTACCTGAAGCTAGGGGCTTGATGACATTACACAACTAATTCTTCTATACGACCCTGAGCTGGTTAGTAAGTATTTAATCTATACATATAAAGACATCTAAGACAGAATTGTCAGATGCACATAGACAGAATTGTCACGTACTCATATGGAATCAAAGGTGTTGAGGTAACTTTTGGCCGACTAACTTCAAAAACACCAC
>BQNB010025445.1:20676-45158 GCA_026074375.1 Tanacetum coccineum
AATTAATATAAATTAATTAATTATATTTATTGAATCCAAACGCTATCGTGTGCGTCTCCAAAGGCCCGAGTCGCATTCCGGACATATATTATTTACGTGTACATTCTTTCAGTTTTAGCTAAATGACCAATGTGTCATAGGCCTAATTTTTCCGGCTTGTTTTGAAATTGATGAGCTTAGCATGGCATAACAAACTTATGTATAAGCTCGTACATTTCAAAATAAACCGGATAAACTTTCGCTTATGAAACTTCAGCTGAAACCTCGTAACCTCATAAGGCAAAAAACAAGCTTAAAGAAACACCCCTTGACATAGCGAAACTTGAAATAAATTCAACTGGTTTCAACTTGTGTAGGTATGTGATCAAATGATTCTGGTCGAACAATGACTCGTGGTAGGTCTCATCATCGTCGTTTTACTGGTTCTGCTTCTGCTCGTGCTGGTTCCGTTTTAAAGTGGAAATTGGCTCGATCTAATGAAGGTAAATTTAATGATTTATGAAAATGGTTTTGCTGCTGTTTGGCCTTTTGTAGTTTGTGACTTACTAACAGTTTTTGAAACATAATAGAGACTTATTGTTTGTGTATAAGCTTCTTTAGTATCAATATATACATAATTAGCGATTTGCATAATTTACAGGTTTTACCTTTTCCATGGATACCATTCCTGGTAATGATGGCAGAGCGTCCAAAAACCACATCACCAGTAACGAACTTCCTTCATCAGTAAGTGCAGTTGTGTCCAGTGATGACCTTTTGACTGAAATCTTACTTCGATTACCAATACTCTCACTTCTTTTCTTCAAATCCGTTTCCAAACACTGGCTATCTCTCATCAGGCACATTAACTCCACTTCTCGTAGGACCCAAAACCCTCATCTCGATCCTCCTACTGGTCTCTTTGTCCGAAGATTGGAATCTGCATCTGTGTATGATTTTGTGTCGTTGGATTCTAGAATTCCGTCCAAAATATATCCGTTACCATTCACCTTCAACTTTCGCCCGAATTCAAAATTAGATTTAGTATTTTGGAGTCTTGCAATGGGTTGCTTTTATGTGAATGTGTTAACAAATATGATAGGATTTTGGAAGATAGGTATTACATATACAATCCTTCTGTCAATCTGTTTAAGATGCTTCCAAAATGCCATGATCCAAGTTTGACTATGGTTAGACCTGTTATGAAGTTAGCTTTTGATCCTAGAAAATCACATCACTACAAAGTTGTCCTTATTGGAATTCTAGATGGTTTCGAGAAAATAGAGATTTACTCTCCCAAGACAGGAAGTTGGAGTGTTTGCAGAATTCCCAACAAAAGTCATATATATATTCAGTGGGGGATATATTCGAATAATGCAATTCATTGGCTAGATTATGAGAATGAGCCTTTGCATTTCAAGCTAGATATTTTGAATGAGCTACCAATTATAACAAAGATACAACTCCCTGTAACTATGGATAAAAAGAAGGCTTGGGATCGCAAGCTATTTGTGTTAGAAGTATTATTAAGATATAAGACTTTATGTTATATTTATCCATTTAGACTTTGTAATATTTCTGCCAGGATTATAGGATTAGCAGAATCAAACATTAAAGCCCGCAGGCCCAATAGCCAAACGGAACTTTAGGAATAGATAACCGCTTTGTGAAAAGATACGACTCTTAATTCACACCGGTTCATTAGGTATAAATATTCATTGTAATTACTTTGATCAAATAACAGATAATAATAACTGAATTTACTTTAGTTGTAATCATTTGTGTGCTTCAATACTTTGAGTATCGTTATATAATTTTCTGCACTAAACCGAACATCCAAACACCCCTCTACACAAAACCATGAATTCGCATACTGGGAAGAGGAATTGGAGGGAACGATTTCCCGCCATAACCAATTCTGAACAAATTCACGGATACCACCTGTTAATTATTAAGACACTAAGAGAGTATTAAGTGTCCCTAGCGTATAAAAGATCATGGCTATAACCCATCTTTGACACTCCTTTTTGCTCAGTGTTCCATTAACACGAGGAGATACAAGGCTTTGCACATATACTGGGTCACCAATATGATCCCACCCATGACAGATGGAATTCTTGTGAGGAATGTAATCCTTCAAGTAGTGTATTTTATCAGAATCCATCATGCCAACATTTGACAGCAGTTTCCATGTCTTTTTTCGGCTGTAATTCTTCATTACCCATTTTTTAGATACAGGCCATCGACATTCATATATGCATAGACACTCATCGACAATCCCCAATCTGCTACCAAAAGTAAACTCGTATCGCTGATCATCAGGTTGGGAAATCTCTCTAAACTCCTCGCGCGATAATTGAAAAGAAATTATTGCGTCCTTGTTATTAATTTGATCATTTCTTAAAACCAATGAAGAGCATCATTTGCAAACATACCACTCTTGTTTAAGCCGTACTCTATCAGAAAAAAACATACTTGTTCTCCCAACAACCTTTTTTTTTTCCTAACATTAGATTTTAAAGATAAAACTTTAAAACATGTACGAACCTCACGTTTCGTGAACCCTACCACAACCTTGTAATCGTCTATAGATGAATCATAACCAAAACCCCAACATAACGATCTTTTACCACCAACAACATGCGGCTTTTTTCATTTTTTCATTTGAGTATACGGATTGGCTACTATAATTCATTGTCATAACCAACGAAGCATACGAGGCCATTAGAAGAACCAACAAGTTGAAAATAGCGAGAGTCACACATAACGATCCTCCTATGCCGAAGTTTTCTGTCGTTGCGGTCATTGCTGTAACTATGATTCAGATGAGCTTTAGCAAAGTGAAGACTCGAGATAATCGAATTCCAAGACTTGCACACGTACTTGCATTGAATGAGATCATTCACATCCAATCCCATGAGAACCATCTCAAGAACATCATGCGGAAGATATTCCATTGAAACCCTAATGTAAGTATGAGTGGAGTTCACGCATGTATACAAAAAGTATATATATAATTTAATTTTCGATGCCGATAAATCCCTACCTTGTAGCTTACGTTTAAAGTTACTATACTAATAAAAATCGTTCTATTTTATAATCCTAAGCTGTGAATAAATCGAAGTATATATTTTTTGGGAAAATTTATTTATATTTATTCGTTTCAAAAGTTGGGATTTTACATATTTATCTTTAGGTTGCCTTATTTTATTTGGGCTCTATATACTGTTGGGCCAAAACAAACGGGTTTGGCACCAGAATTGCTATGGCACCAGCAAAACTCCTCGTCCATAGAGAAAAAGTGGTGCCACGTAAGAAAAATGGAGTTTGGCACCAGAATTGCTATGACACCAGAATTCAGCGGCATTGGTTGGCACCAGAATTTCTAGTGCCAAACTATTTTTTTTTAATTATTATTTTTAACTATTATTTAAATAAACTTATTATAACTAAAATAAAATTCATTAAAATTAAAACATTACATTAAAAATAATACATAAAAAAGACATAAATAAAAAGTTCGTCGAAAGTAGATAGAAGTGCCCCTCTATAGAAAGATGATTTAATTCTCGTCACGATGGTATATTTCGTTTTGCGTAACGATTAACGGTTTGTGAGATATTAAATTTTTTAAAAATAGAATGAAAGTGGGTTTTTTAATTAAATTAAAATAAGAATTAATATAAACCATTAGATGAAAATAAAAAGGATGGACGAGATGAAACAGTTTGTTTTTTTTAGACCATGTTCCTTATGGAACTTTTCTCTTAAAAATATATTAATACATATTTTCATAACTTTAGGTCGTTTAAAATATCATGTCTCCGTATAACCTTAGGTTGCCTTATTTTATTTGGGCTCTATATACTGTTGGGCCAAAACAACTGGGTTTGGACCGAAAGACACTTATTACGGGGTAATAATTGTTTGGTCCGAATAAACCAAAAATCAAAATCGAACTAAAACGAATTTGTAAATTGTAACTGAACTGAATTTGCAAAATCGAATCGAACCGAATTAAATATTCGATTTTTGGTTCGGTTATGGTTTGACAATCTAGACCGAAAACCAAATTCATATAAATATATAATTTTTATATATTTATATAAAAATATATAAAACTCTTTCTTAGTGTAAATATAACAACTTTTAAGCTTGAAATTTTTTTTCACTAAAAATATATATGAATAAATAATAAAAATATGTAATTTGGATTATACGGTTTGGTTTTGGGTTATGGGTGTTCGGTTCAATTCGAATTCGGATCGGTTCGTCTTCAGTATACAAAAAATAAATATTAACCGAACCAAATAGCCCGATAACCGAACCGATTACACTTTTTAGTCGAAAATCTCATTTATGCAAAAGAAAACAAACTATATTATTATAAAATGATTTTCCTAAAACATGCAAAAATATACATTAGAAATTTCACATTTACCGGGGAAACTCTTTACCCAAAAAAATACATTAGAAATTTAGAATTACTAGCTTTGTTTAAAAATTATGAGAAGAGGAAGGTTTATGTTAGACGTGCGCAAACCGGTTAATCAGTTCGGTTCGGTTTCAGTCAAACAGGAACTGTTTCGGTCAAGAACCTGTCGAAACCGGTTTAAGAAAAAACACAAAACCGGTTTGGAAACGGTTTTGGGAGGTTTGAATTCGAACCTGGTCCCACGGTTGGAACCGGTTA
This sequence comes from Tanacetum coccineum, assembly GCA_026074375.1. Taxonomy (NCBI): domain Eukaryota; kingdom Viridiplantae; phylum Streptophyta; class Magnoliopsida; order Asterales; family Asteraceae; genus Tanacetum; species Tanacetum coccineum. The sequence goes on from BQNB010025445.1 coordinate 25,349, forward strand.
ACCTTCACGATTACGGTTGAACGTTGTTTTTGTTTTCATTTTCGTGGATTTATAAAACACAATTATATGAAAATAAACTTCAAATTTTTTTTAATAGAAAACCTAATGCATCGGAAAACGGAATACATCGGAAGGAAATAATCGGAAAGGAAATTTTAACATACTTTACATCGGAATTAAAAATACAACTTTCATAATCGACAATTAGTATCATACATTATAGACACATCAGATACCTTACTTAGGGTCGGGGACATAGAACTTGTCTAGCAGCATCACAGTGCAATTTCCTGCATCGGATAGATGGAGTGGCTTCATTTTCTATGCTCCTCGGCATCAAGACCTCTTCTTCAAGTCTACGGGGGTTTCAAGTTGGATTTGTCTTGTTTACGGCTTTGAGAGTCCAAGTGATATTTTTAAGCACTTACACATCTCTAAGGACGCCGAGTGAGTCTTGTTTTCGGATTGGACTACACCTTACCACTTGTTGAAAAATGCGGATTCAGAAGTACCGAAGTAGCTTGGACACTAGTATATCCATGGGCATGCTGGGATAGAACGGAAAACATGTTTCTTTGCCTTTCAAATACCCAAGACTTTCATAAGTTTCAAACTCCGTTGTTTGAAGCATTGTGACAAAATCTGAATGAACATATCGCTCATATTCGGAGGACAATGAAGGATCACTCCTTGACTTTTTGTTTTTATGTTCTTTCAACCGCCTTAGCAATGTGGTCGCTTGATTCTCGTGACTCGCCCTCGATGAAGAACCCCCACCCCCACTACTTGATTCGGTTGTTGTTGGGTTACCATATTTTGGTATAATAAAGTTATAAAACCTTTCACGAACGAGTCGTTGAACCATTTTTTGCCTTAGTTGCATAACTATCATCAAAAAGCTCCAAATCCGTACTTATCGGCTCGATAAGAAACTCTACACCGTGCACATTAAAACATGGGTTTAAAGCGGCTGCACAAGTAATTATCGGTGGCATTCTTTCAAAATACTTTTTAAGTTTTTCTTTCATTGGTTTAACCATAGTTGCAAATATACCCCCTCAAATTCATATTCGGTTAATTTGGTAGTCATGAAGACAATCTGTTAAAGTACCAATGGAGATGTTGGGTAGTAAACCCGCAATAAAACGTTTGTGGCATTGTTAAACACTTCAAGTAATTGGGTTAACCTTTCAATAATAACCCAATTCTCAGCCGGAAACTGATGACACCTATTCTTACTAGCCAAAAGGTCATGAAAATACATCAAATTAGATTTTTGTTTTAAACCGCTTAGGAACATATGATAAGTGGAGTTCCATCTTGTCGGGACGTCCCAATGAGGTGATAAACAAGGTTTCCCCACTTGTTTACAGATTTTACTATAGCGTTGTTGGTTTTTACCACCCGATTTAAAAACATCTATTAACATTGTTTTTAAAAGACTCTTTGATTGTATTAATCTCTTTCACCGCTAAACCATCTTGCACACACAAGTTAATGATATGTGCAACACATCCTATGATAAAACCTACCCTCCATTGGTGGTTCGTATTTTAATCTTAGTTTACCAATTGCTGATGTGTTGTTGCTAGCATTATCCAATGTGATTGACATAATTTTATTTTCCAACTTAAATTTAACAAACACATTTATCAACGTTTTAGTTAAAGCACTACCCGTGTGAGAAACTTAAAAATCTTCAAATGCAATGACCCGCTTCATCATTTGCCAAGTACCGGGTTCAATCCAATATGCGGTAACACATGTAAGAACCGGGCACCCCATGAGGAGGGGTCCAAACAACCGTTGTTAGGTTGACATTAGTATTTATTTGAAGAAAACGATCAATTATTGCTTGTTTAGCCATTACCCATAATTTCATTGCATCACGTTTGAGAGTAGTGCGACTTACATGAGCGTATCTTGGTTGCAAATGTTTCTGAAACACCCTCGTTGTTTGCTCGTCGTCAAAGTGGTTGAATGGTAACCCTCGTTGAATCACCAAACCCGCGAATTGTTCACGAAGAACATCCGGATTGTACACGAAAATACTCCCATCTCGAGACATAGACGATTGCCCCGATTCCGCAACCCTCTTTAGTGCTTCACAATGCGGATGGTTGATATGATTCTTCAACGTCGAGTTGGAATCTTTCGAAAAGAAATGCAAGCAATGAATACATTGAGCTTTTTTCGTGTTGTCGGACATTAGGCAAAGGTTGAAGTCTTTCCAAATCAGGGGGTTTCGATTGTTTGGTAGGATTTGAACAACCACCGGTGCACTTGATGAACCGGCAACGGCGGTAGTTGAGGTGGATTGACTTGCCATTGCTAATTGAAAGAAATTCGGATTTGCTTTAGAGAGTTTTTTTTTGCTTAGGATTGTGATTTTTGAGTTGTGATTAAAATTGAAACACAACCTCTTTATTTATAATCAAATAAAAGAGCAAAACAACAAACTGGATCCTAAAAGTCAGAAAAACGCTTCTTCACGGGTCCCCACCGTTATAAAAGCAAGATTCAAATTTTGAAAAAAAAGTACCCAAACCGGTTAACCGGTTGGGTTTTCGGTTTGCCGGTTCCAAAAACCGGTCGACGAACCGGCCTAAACGAAAAAACCCTAAACCGGTTCCAAACCTCCGGTTTGGCCAAGAACCGAAACTGGTTGAGGTCAAAACCGGGGTTGACCGGTCCGGTTTTCGGTTCGGTTTGAAGAACCGGATTATTTGCTCACGTCTAGTTTATGTGAAAAATGGTAATTACCTTGAAATCTATGTAAAAAAAGGTAAGAGCTAGAAAACTTATGAAAGATATGTACGGTAAAAAGTTGCAATTTCCAATAGCTTAACGATAACTTTTTATTAAACCTTTACAAGTTATATATTGTCTTATTAAAACCTTTATTTTATTAGCTTCTATTTGTTCTTATCATATATCATGATATCAATAAATTGCTGTAGTATTTATGAAAGTTAATAAAGACTGAGAAATGAAAACATGTTGAGCAGCTAGTGTAGACGCGTAAATAGACTTAATTAATGAGTAGTAACGTTCAGCATCGATAATTGATTCGGACGAACTATATTGTTTCGTCATGACCAGATGATCTATATAGTACTTGATAATTTTGGTTGCACGCAGAAGGTGGAATGATATATAGGTCACATTTTTTGAGCTAATACAATCTTCGGTATGCTTACCGGAGGTGACCAAAATGAATACCAGTGGCAGATGGGGCGTGTTGCATTACACGTCAAGACAATGGTGGGTCAGAATGGGTAATTTTGCATGCCGGTTAGAAAGGCACAGTCTTGGGTCGGTCGGGTCAGGTCAAGTTTAGTTATACATATGCTTGAGAAATGTCTGTCTGTATGTTGAGTTATACACTTACACATTTGCAAAACAATGGTGCTTTTTAGATACCATATCTCGTAAATCATCCCATAACGACTGTCTTAAAGAAACTCGAAGAAAAAAAGACATTAAGCAGATACTAATAAGACTAGATTGAATCTCATGAAGTGCCACAACTTGAAGAATCCAACTTAACCGAAAGGTACTACCAAAAACAAGCAAGAATGAATAGCTAAGCATAAAATTAATCTTTACACGTTCACTTTCTGTCAAACCGATGACATTTTAGCAATTGAGTCATGAACATAACTATAGGCTTTACGTTATTTACATCTCAAAAGAAATTTTTATATTCATTCCGCTTGGAATAAGAAAACAACACACATTAAGAGTAAACATCTACCTGAAGCTAGGGGCTTGATATAACTATTGACATTACACAACTAATTCTTCTATACGACCCTGAGCTGGTTAGTAAGTATTTAATCTATATACTTTATATATGCTTTACAATTGAACATATTTCTACATCTTTAAGCTTCTTCTGGATCTGGACCGCAGCTTTTGTTCCCCAACTTCTTCCTGTTAAACATTTGTCTTGAGTTTAGCATAAAACTTTAGAAGTAGATTATATAGGTAGCAATCTTTCTAGTTATGGTTGTTGACAAAAAAATGGCCCTTTCCACATTGGCACCAAACTTACTAGTCAGGTGTGTAAGCTTACCAATCACCCAAAAGTCCATGAAAGTTTGTACCTATTTTGTGTAGCCGAGGATATAAAATTACTTCACTCCAAGAAAACAGGCTAAATTCTAGTGTTACTTATAGAGGCTGCCGAGCGGCAGACAAGGGGGAAAGTCGGGCTCTATTGGCGCTTTGCAAATTAGAGCGGCATTGGCAACTTTTGGAGATTGCAGCATCTCGTTGACAGTTGTTATTACAAGACACTCATTATTGACAAAAAAAATCCATACCAAATCCATAGAAAACTGTTAAGTTTTAGTCATTCCATGTAGTTCTAAAGTCTCGGATATAGTCTCAAGGCAAATGTCAGGTAATTTTGAAGAAAATCCTAGTTTGTTAGTTAAACTTATATAAAGCGCAATACAAACTAAACTTAAATAAGGGCGCAGATGTCAATACAACAATTTGTTCAAGATTATGTGACCGGACAAATGATGGCAACAAGTGTAATGTTTCAGTCATTCATATCTAACAGGCAACCTGCTTTAATAGAATAGGAGTCCCAAGAATGCAGCAAACTAGTTACGAGAGACAGTTTTAAGCCTTCATATAGCTTGAAGACAAAAAACCGCAGAAGGATACATAGCGCACATGAAGTTTTAGATTCAGTACTTACTGATATATCAATCAACTCCTCATATACACTTCAAAATAAGAGATACTACTTTTTTACTCCCCTTAAGCACGCCATCATATTGATCTAAAAAAAGGCAAATCCTTACTGGTTGTTTACCATTGTGAGCTCTGTACATACAAGTAGTATTCCATCAAACGACATGAATTTAAACCACTCTTTAACCAAATCTTATAGTACTAAAAAGAATATGATTAATGTAACTCCGTATACTTTAGGTACTCATAAAAGTAGAGATAACCAACATCATACTCAAATTAGTATAGTGTGTGTCTGGGTTTGTTAAGGAAATGCGGGAAACATGAAATTATCCTTTTTTTTAATTGAACCAAATCATATAAAAAGATATCAACTGGGCTTTAATTTAACAATTTTCGGAATTAGTTAAAATGTAAGGGCGTTTAACACTTTTAGTTCGGTTATTTATATTTCGTTTACAGATTCAGAAATGTGAACCAATACGAACTGATAACGAATTATACATTTGCAGCTATCAACCAATTATTTGAAAAATAAACGAATTTGGGAGATTGATGTTAAGTTTTGGTTTAACCTGCAAAAGTTCTAAACCGGTGAATCTAAACTACTGAAACTGCAACTCACAAAACCAAACTGATGAACACCGATAAATATGAGAGTATAGTCTATAGATTGAAACCAAAATCTCACAGAAACATGACTTGTTGTGGCAGTAGAATTGATGATGGAAAAGTCTCTCAACAGTTTGTTAATGATTTCAATAAGTTTCTTGGTCAAAGCTATTGGGCCGAAACCCATCCAACCGGGTAATCACAAACCCGCTGACAAGACAGTTACAAAATGACAGTTACATAACAGTTATTTACCAAAGGACGCGACTCTTCATTCGCACCCTTTCATGTAGTATAAATAGGAAACGATTTGTAAACATCAAAGATGATGACAGATTGAGATTTAATAAAACTTTACATTTCTGGTATATTTTGATTCAAGTTAGAATTTCGATCCAACATTTGGCATCAGAGCTTTTGGTATTTTTAAACCAAATCATCATATACCGTTTCAGAAAATCATCACTGTGTTCCCATTTTCGAATCTAAAGAACAAACCGCACCAATTTTTCAAGGAAAAACAGTTTGCAAATCAAACAAACACAATCTAAATCATTTTGTGTTTTATCAAATCTCTATATCATGAGACCCCAACGATTGCCACCAAGTGAATATACTGGCAACAAAGGGTTTAATCCTGCAAAGCTATTATTCAAGTTCAATATCAGGAAAAATACCATGAAAAAAAATAAAATGTCTCAGGCACGGTTAACAAAATTTCTCACAGATTCAAAACAAAGAAAAACTATAAATTGGATAACAAAAGTCATCCAAAGGACGAATCTCAAAATCATCAAAAGGAGAACCAAACAACCTTTTTGATATTTATTAATCTAAACACTCAATAGAATCATCATCGATTCTAGTTATCCAAAGAAAACCCAATCTTGCGGCGGTTTTATTAAGATCCCCAAATTGTAGCGAAACCCTAATTTTTGCACAATCAAATCAGGGAATCCGTGGTTACGAACACAAGAAGAAGAAGGAGCGATTAAACTCGCCATCTCCATCGACGGACAAACCACCAAATAAAAGAGAGGAGATAAACCAGAGAACCCAAGGGAGACGATTCTCCCAAAGAGAAAAGAGAGGCGGGTGGAAATTAAACCAAAAGGGGACACACGAGGGTTATAATAACCCTAACAGGTTTTACAAAAAAAAAACCCTCCACTTTTCCATTTTTCTATATAATCAGATTTTAGTTATATAGACTTTTAGTTTTAGGATTTTATAAAAGTTACCCCATAATTTTAAGCTAGTAACTTTTCCTAAAACCATAGATAGAAAATATAGTAACTTAGTAATTACACTACTTACTATATCGAGAGAATAATTTTTAAGGAGTAATTAACCTTAGGTTATTCGTTTTAGAATATAAAATCCCCAAGGATAGTTTTTTTGGAAGAAAACTAGTCCCCGTTAAGATTGATAGCCTGTAAGGCACAAAACCAGAGTACTCACCACAAAATCTGACACACTTAGTGTTAGGTATTTTATTTTGGAGATTTTATTTAATATCCTAGAGATATGACGAAAGAAAGTGGAGATACTTCGAAAAAGGAAGTAAGTACTACTAGTACACCCCAATTCCAATGTCCAATTTTAAAACCCTCGAATTACTCATTATGGGCAATTCGAATGCAAATCATTCTCGAAGCAAATGGTTTATGGGAAATGATAGAACCAAATGAAAAAACCCAAGCAGATAACAAAAAAGACAAAACTGCTATCGCATTCCTTTACCAAGCCTTACCAGAAGAACAATTGCTTCAAATCACAAAACACAAAACGCGAATGCACATATGGGATGCCTAAAAAAAACTAGACAAATAGGAGAAGGAAAGAGTCCAACAAGAAGGTTTGCAACATCAAATACCGAATTTGAAATGTTACTCATGAAGGAAGCCGAGACCATCGAACCTTCTCCACAAACTATAAACTAACAACCATAGTAAACAAAGCAGCCAGTCTAGGGCATACAATGGAAGATGAAACACTAGTACGTAAACTATTAAATGCTGTACCCGATAGGTATCTGCAAATAGTTGCGTCAATAGAGCAATACTCGGATCTAGATGAAATGACCTTAGAAGAAGCAATTGGTAGACTTAAGACTTATGAAGAAAGAATTAAGTATAAGAGAGGAAACAAGTGGAACAATCAAGGAGAAATTGATGTTCACTCGACATTTTGAGAATAAAGGAAAATATTTTAGAGGCTGTGGACGTGGTAAACATAAATTCTCCAAGGAAGAAGAAACCGATGAGAATTTTATGGAAGAGAGGATCGAATAGAGAAAAACTCTCATATGGATTATAAGAGAGATAACTTCAGAATCAAGTTATGATACTAGCAAATTACAATGCTACAATTGCAAAAGAAGAACTAGGGCACATTGCACCTAATGTCCTCGAAGGACAAATCCAAACAACGAGCAATCTAACTCGTTGAAGTAGATTTTGAACCAAACCTTACTAATGGCAATATTAGAAGATGCAGAACAAAAGGTCTCGCACATGAAGAAGATGTAGGATATTAAAGAGACAATATATGCATTGTCTATGGTACTTAGACAACGGAGTAGTAATCACATGACTAGGTATATGTGAGGAGAAAACTTCAAAGAATTAGATGAGAGGTTAGTGGAAAAAAAGTAAGTTTCGGGAGATGGTTCATCATCGAGATCAAAGGAAAGGTTCAATTCTATAGAATGTGATGATGAGAAGCAAAGAATCATATCACACGTATATTACATTCCTGACTTAAAAAGCAACTTATTGAGCCTTGGACAATTCACTGAAATTGGTTGTAAAGTAGTAATGGAAGACGGGACGAATTAGACTTTATTGACATGGATAATAAAACTCTTCATTGAAGTTCACGACAGAGGAAAACACCGACTCTATATAAGGCAAATCTGAGGATAGGTACACCTGTCTGCTTACTAGCAAACTTAAAGGAAGATACATGGTTATGGCACGCAAGACTAGGGCACCTCAACTTTGAGTCACTAAAATCAATGGCTCAAAGAGATTTAGTTCAAGAAATACCAACCATTAAACATACAACATAATTTTGTGATGTTTGTTTAATTGGTAAACATAGTAGAGCGCCATTCCTAAAAAAGGCAAAAGCTAGATCTACCTCACATTTAGATTTAGTATATGGAGATTTATGTGGACCCAATACACCACCAACTCCATCTGGAAAGTAATAACATTTATTCTTGTGTTAGTAGACGATTACTCAAGATTTATGTGGGTATACTTCTTAACTACGAAAGATCAAGCTTTTGATACTTTCAAGGAATATAAGAAATCAATAGAAAACGAATTAAGAATGACATTGAAGATGTTGAGAACGGATCGAGGAGGAGAATTCACATCAAATAAATTCACGCAATACTGTAAGGAAAACGGCATAGCACGACAACTTACTGCACCTTACTCACCGCAACAAAATAGAGTAGTTGAAAGAAGAAATAGGACAATCATGTCCACAACAAGATGTATGATGAAAGCAACGAACATGCCACAAAAATTTTGGGCTGAAGCTGTTAGACACGCCATATACATCTTAAATAGTGTTCCTACAAAAGCACTAGAAGATATTACTCCATACGCAAGCAATTTTAACAAAGAAGCCAAACTTAGAAAATCTAAGAGTTTTTGGCTGCATAGCATATGCAAAGGTACCATCACAACATCTGACAAAGTTAGATGATAGAAGCACTAAAATGGTATACTTAGGAAATGAACGAGGATCAAAAGTTTATCGCTTATTTGACCCAACAACACAAAGGATATGTGTTAGTAGATATGTGAAGTTTAAGGAGAATGACACATGGGATTGGAAAGATTATATGAGTAAGCACATTAACGACGAGCCTAAATGGACTAACTTCAAAATAGGAAATCTTGAAGTCACAAATGAACATCATGACCAAGAAACTCAACCAATTGAAGACGATAATGAGTTTCCTAACAATGATGATGATAATGCATCACCATCAAGAGACTCTCCCTTACATTCTCAAACACCTCACACACCATCAACACAATCATCTGAAATAAATTCCCAAGTCACACCTAACTTCTCAACACAATCATACTATCAAAGTGATAATGATTCAATTCAAATCACAAATTCACCATCACACTTTGATCACACACCATTGAGAGGTTTTAGAACACTAAATGACTTATACGAGAACACCGAGGAATTACTATTAGCTGAAGATGAACCCAAGAACTACAAGGAAGCATCAAGCAATCAAAAATGGATTGAAGCAATGAAGGTCGAGTTAGATTCCATCAATAGAAATAATACATGGGAATTAACCACTCTACCCAAAGGACATAAAGCTATAGGCTTAAATTGGGTATTTAAGACTAAGAAAGATGTTAATGGAAATGTAATCAAGCATAAAGCTAGATTGTGCAAAAGGCTACTACAATACAGCATGGCATAAACTTTATGAAGAAGTCTTCACACAGTCAGCTAAGGATGGAAACAATACGGTTATTACTTGAAAAGCTGCTAAACAATAAATGGGGAAGTTACATCACCTTGACGTAATAAAATCTGCATTTTACATGGGATTTAATGGAAGAAGTGTTAAGTCACTCAACCCGTAGGATTTGTAAAGAGACAAAGACAAAGGAGAAAAGTCTATAGGCTTCATTTAAATGCTCTATTACGGAATTTAAGACAAGCCACCTCACTGTGCAAGGAACATAAACTTAGTCAACACTTTGGGATAGTCATTAGATTTCAAAGAACATGTGCACTTTTAGAGCAAGCTTTCTACCCAAGGACATCAAATGACTCACATACTAAATAGGGAGTCTATGTAGATGATTCTAATCTTCACCGGCACTAAAAAGGAGATCGACAAATTTAAAGCTCAAATGGAAGAAAAATTCGAAATGAGTGATCTAGGATTATTAGCCTACTATCTTGGAATAGAAGTCACACAAACTGAAGGTGACATATCTATAAGGCAATCCGCCTATGCGATCAAAATCCTAAAGGAAGCTGGAATGATAGACTGCAACGAGACATTGATACCAATGGATCCAGGAACAAGACTAACGAAGATTACGGAAGGAACAATGGTCAATTCAACCGAATATCGAAGCTTAATTGGATGCTTAAGATATCTGCTTCACACAAGACCCGACTTAAGTTATTCTGTAGGATTACTTAGTCGTTTTATGCAAGAACCACGAGAGCAACATATGAAAGCTATAAGACAAGTACTACGCTATGTTAAAGGAACAAAAGATTATGGAATCACCTACAAGCATAACGGAGGAAACAAGATATATGGATACAGCGACAGTAGCTACGGAGTCAACACTCAAGAAGGAAAGGGAACTACCGGCATAATATTCTACTATGGTGAATCACCAATCAGCTGGAGTACACAAAAACAAGCCACTGTAGCACTATCATCATGTGAATCAAAATTCATCGCAGCAACTGCAACAGTAACACAAGCATTATGGTTAAAGAGACTACTAAGCAAACTTACACATTCTCAAGAAGAAAAGGTTACAATACAAGTTGACAACAAGTCAGCTATAGCACTAATGAAGAACCCCGTATTTCATGGAAGGAGCAAACACATCGACACAAAGTATCACTTCATAAGAGAATGCGTTGAAAGAGAAGACATACAAGTCGAATTCGTAAGTGGAGAATACCAGAAAGCGGACATACTTACAAAAGCACTACCGAAGATCAAATTCTTAACCATGAGACAACTCATCGGACTAAAAGACCTAACGTCGCAGCGTTTGTGATTAAGGGGGAGAATATTGGGCCGAAACCCATCCAACCGGGTAATCACAAACCCGCTGACAAGACAGTTACAAAATGGCAGTTACATAACTGTAAAACAGTTATTTACCAAGGGACGCGACTCTTCACTCGCACCCTTTCATGTAGTATAAATAGGAAACGATTTGTAAACATCAAATGATGATGACAAATTAAGATTTAATAAAACTTTACATTTCTGGTATATTTTGATTAGAAGTTAGATTTTCGATCCAACAAGATTGGAATCTGCATCTATGTATGATTTTGTGTCGTTGGATTCCAGAATTCCGTCCAGAATATATCCGTTACCATTCACCTTCAACTTTCGCCCGAATTTAAAAATTAGATTTAGTATTTTGGAGTCTTACAATGGGTTGCTTTTATGTGAATGTGTTAACAAACATGATAGGATTTTAGAAGATAGGTATTACATATACAATCCTTCTGTCAATCTGTTTAAGATGCTTCCAAAATGCCATGATCCAAGTTTGACTATGGTTAGACCTGATATGAAGTTAGCTTTTGATCCCAGAAAATCACATCACTACAAAGTTGTCCTTATTGGAATTCTAGATGGTTTCGAGAAAATAGAGATTTACTCTTCCGAGACAGGAAGTTGGAGTGTTTGCAGGATTCCCAACAAAAGTCATATATATTTTCAGTCAGGGATATATTCGAATAATGCAATTCATTGGCTAGATTATGAGAATGAGCCTTTGCATTTCAAGCTAGATATTTTGAATGAGCTACCAATTATAACAAAGATACAACTCCCTATAACTATGGATAAAAAGAAGGCTTGGGATCGCAAGCTGTTTGAGTGTCGTGGTTGTTTGCTTCTTCTTGGTGTGGACTATGCTAATTCTCAACAGTTTAATGTTTATGAGATGAATAACGTGTCTTCTGAATGGCCCGTAAAGTACAACCTCAATCTTGATGATAGCATAATTTCATGGCCCAAGACGATCAATGGCAATGTTTGGTGTATTGTTTTGGGAGAGAGAGAAGAAGATGCGTCTATTGTGATGAACTTGGATAAAAAGGTTGTTGAGTACAAAATCATGTCGAAGAATCTTCATGAGCTCTATGATATAGGATCAGGCCTTGCTCTTTACAGCTTTCAGTTCTTTGCATCTTTTGCGGGTGTGTGATTGCTTTCTGTTCCAGGTATGAATGTCTTATCTTATAATAGCATTGACGTCTAATGTTGTTTTGCCACTATAGTAATTTTGTGCTTAATCTATTCTCTTGATGTATCATACAATGTGAATATTGTAGCATGTATGACATGATGCTTACATTTCTATATTACCAAAGACTTGTAAGGGGAGTGCAATTTTAGAATCGATATTGGTTGTGATTGCTCAATCTGTTTTCATTGCAATGTGAACATTGTAGCATGCATGACATGATTGCTTAGTTCCCCCATTCCAAATCCAACAAAAGATCTTGTCTGTTTTACCAACTCAAGTACTCTTCGAGTATTAACATATTATGCACCTGCAAGCTCTCAATGCTTAGTCACTGTCACTAAGTTAGGAAAGAGATGTGGCATCTAGTCATTTCTTGTTTTGGTTCTTTTTTGACTAATATATTCTTCAACCTCCTTTTTGGTTTGACTTATCGTTTTCTACATGTAAATGTATCCCCTGAAGGGGCATGCGGTTACCTATTCTGAACCGAGTAACGTTATATGTATTCCCATATGGGTCCTGGTCATTATTACTTGCTTATGGACAATTGATGTATTTGTCGTGGGAAACACTATCGATAATGTGGTTTGTGTTAATGGTCTAGCGTGAAGCTACATGTGTGGCTTGCAGAGGCAACATGACATGAATTTCTTTTTGTGCAAACTTTATGCAATTGAGAAACTATTATGCAACATTATTTAATACTCCCTTAGTCCCAAAAAGAGTGTCCATAAACAAAAAATTGACAAATTATGATATGTGTAATTAATGATAGTTTTGATTGATAAAAAGTCATTTTTACTCTTATAGTTAATATATAAATTAGGAATGAGTAATTAATGCATGTTCTAATATAAGGGTAAAGTAGGAAAACTGGTAATAATTACTATCCAAAAATAAAAACTGGACACTTTTTTTGGGACAAACATAAATAGAAAGGTGGACACTTTTTATGGGACGGAGGGAGTAGTTTATATGGTCCATAATCATATCCCACAGTTCATTGTTTATGAGATGAGGATGGGTAGCTTGTAAATCTTGATCGGATTATAATGCTATCCCTTAAAACCTGGAAGATTTATGCAAATCGGTGTTTTTTTATTGCTGTTTTGGGAACCTACTGCTTTTGGCAGCTTTATGTGCACCGCAAAATGGACTGAGCGATGTTGCCTAGGTCTTGATTATAAAAGAAGAACTTATGTAATTGAATCACTCAATTATATTGAATCAGAATATATGTTTACAATCACTGTAAAAACTGAATTTGATTGATTTTTTTATTACAGACTTTGTCCCCTATATATACAAGATGAACCATTGTGTCCTTTCGGTAAAACCATAACCGAATTAACTAACTAACTACCATTAACTACCTTTAACTACCTTTAACTAACTTTAACCGAATGACGGTTATAAACTATCTACTTAACATGTTTAGCCCTTCGGTTAACCCTTGGCTTTTCGTTATTACAAGGTACCAGAAGCAATGGTCGAGATTATGTTCACATTCTCCTCCCTAATCCTTGATCATTGTTCGTCCTGAGATCATTGAACTTCGAGCAATCATATTTCGCATGGTGACAAACTTTGAGTCTTGTAAATATTTGAAGACTTCACACCATCTCATTCTCCAACTTGATCATATCACATGACCTTTCTTTACTTTTGTTGAACATTCAATCTATCACAGATTATACTTCTTCGTGGTTGTTTCACACACCAAATTCTTCGTGCCAATTCGCATCACACGAAAAACTCTCCTCCACATTAATTTACTCGACAAGTTATTTTTGATCCTTCACGATCGTACTCACACGTGAATCCTTTTAATTCATTCACTGAATTGACTAAACATATACAAGCTATTCATCCGCATCACTCAACTTCACTTTGGCCCGTATATATCACACAGACCAAAGCTTCTAACTTTCTAATTTTCCGTCTCCCTCGTGTCTGATTACCACCTCCCCGTCTTCCATTTCCATAGTTGTGTTTATAATTTAGTTATTCCTTTGACGGTGAGAGTAACAACTTCTCACTATTATCTTCCTGGCTCGCTTTTTCTAAACATTAATCCATTCTCATAAAGTCTTATTATTAAGTTTCCCGATAATCTCCTCCAACTTTACAGTCTTAAAATCAACAATCATTTCAATGGTCGCTACTACTGGCAGAAATTACTGGTACTAAGAAGCATTAATACTTTTCGCTTTCGTTTGCTCATCAAAACGTTTAAATCCACATGTATCAAGCCTTTTGTACATAATACTCATCAACTTTCCCGGCGAATGAATCTATTGATTTCATCTTCCTTCCATCACAAGTCTCCTCAATTCCTGATTTAAAGTTGTTGCAGTGTGGCCTGTTGTACATCTCTGTCCCAATATAATCTGGACTTTAGGAGTCCCAAATTTCTTTCGTCTGTTTCGACCGCAACATTGCAATTGCAAATCTTCTGGTAACCCTTGAAATAAGTATGCTGACGCGGACTATCCTTTTCACTACAATCTCAATTGATGTACTTGTTCCTTCTACTAAATCCCATACTCCATTTGCCCATCATTATCTTCCCTCATTCTTAATGCCCATAATGTATAGTTTGTATTTGTTTTAGAACTGGCACGATATATGATAATGGTGTGGCGACTTCTCTATAAACAACTTTGTTGTTTTCATTTTTGTCTCCCGACATATCCTTTTGATTTGGTTTTCTGATGATTTTTATAACAGTTAACCCGTAGCCCTTTTCTTTGTGTGGTTCTTGTGATGCCTCTTATCCCTTTCTCTGGCAACCGCTATCTTTGTTTCTTTCTCCTTGAGACCGTCGCGTCTCTCTGTTGTCAAGCCCAAAACACCAAACGCTCGACACAAACCGCTCCTTCTCTTTCTCTTGATCAGTTTACTCTTGATCGTTGGAATCCCTCTGCCTTTCCCCCTTCGATCTCTCAACCTGCTCTGATGCCAATGTTGCCCAGGTCTTGATTATAAAAGAAGAACTTATGTAATTGAATCACTCAATTATATTGAATCAGAATATATGTTTACAATCACTGTAAAATCTGAATTTGATTGATTTTCTTTTTTTTTTTTAATATTTAAAGACTTTGTCCCTATATATACAAGATAACCATTTGTCCTTCGTAAAACCATAACCAATTAACTAACTAACTACCCATTAAACTTACCTTTAACTACCTTTAACTAACTTTAACCGAATGACGGTTATAAACTATCTACTTAACATGTTTAGCCCTTCGGCTTTCGTTTATTACATAGGTACCAGAAGCAATGTCGAGATTATGTTCACAAGCGAAAACTTTTTTGTGCATGAAAACTGGTCAGATCGGGTTGGGGCAACCTGGAAGCAGTTTTTAAGCACTTTTTGACTTTTAATTAGGATTATAAATTGTATACTCTTATTATCATACGAGGATTCCAAGTTAAAAATGGTTTAGGACATTTAAACTTTGCAGTCCACTTTACATGAGTTACTTGTATAACCAGTTTGGCTTATTAAATAATTGAAATTTATAGCTGAAATGGTTTTGAACCATTAGTTATACGCTACGACCAAAACCTATTTTCCAAAAAATGGGTTGTGATTCAGACTTCTATTATGAGGTTACCACATGGATCATATTATTGAAATTCTTTTTCGATCATGCTTTTACCAAGTATACCAGTTAACATGTTTATAGGATTTGCGGGAAAAGAAGTACTTTGGGTATGGACATATGTTAGGTTTCGTTTGCTGTTAAGTGATGATGATTATAATTGAAAAAACCCTGTTGTTAACAGTAAAATTTTGTTGTAGCCATGAAAGTTGCGAGTTTCATTTGTAACAATGATTACCTGTGAAAACGAAGTAAGCTACTATTGGGTCCAAACCCAGAAATAACCTTGGTAACCCAAACAAATGGTCCAACGGGACAAAGCCCAACCCAACTGTCTTTGACAGTTAAAAACCGCCAAAGGCAGTTATCACCCCGAAAGACACAACTTTTACTGATAAACCGACATAACATTTTAGAAGTACCTTTTCATTTCCTAATATAGAAACAATTGTAAAGACGAATTCATGAATGACAAATTTATATTATAATTATTTGGATATTTTGAATTCAGAGCACTTATTCTATTTCGAATCCAAGAACAAGGATTAAAATCCAACAATTGCATCAGAGCAAGGTTTAGAAAACCATTCATCATATACCAAGTTCTTTTGGATTCGCGTTTGTTTTTGAATCACCAGAAACCGCAAAATTTTCGGATCAACCAGGATTCAAAACCAACCCACAACGAATCATCTAACCGAAGTCATCATCGAAGGGGCAAATCAGAATCAATACGGAACAAACTAACCTGATTCTGATCAAGGATCACACGCGTAATCGATTCATATAATCGATTCGTTTTATAGCAAGAGAGCCCCAAATCCGCAAGATCCCTATCTAACGAGACCCTCGCAAGATAATTAAGGGAATCGAAGACAGATAGAAGCAAGCATCTCGCAAGAAGAAGGCTTGAACAAACCATCTATTTTGATCAGGGGATTAACCACCAAAGAGAGAAAGAGAGTTTTTATATCTCACAAAAAAGAGATAGATATCTCCAGGGAAAAAAAGAAAGGGAGGCTGATTGTAAAAGAAAAAGAGGCGTGGCAAGGAATATAGGGCACAACCGGGTTTTATTATTAACCCATCAGGTTTTAAAAAACAAATCCTTCAACCTTTTATTTTTTATTTCTTTTAAACAATATACCCCTTAATTTTTAGAAAAATTTACTTTAACTTAAGTACGTAACTCTTTTTTTCTAAACAATTCTTTTTTAAAGCCAAGACATAAAAGTTTTTTTATCAAAAGAAAAAAATACTTTTTTAACTTTTTAATAGCAAGAAAAAAAAACTTCGAACCTTCGTGGTTCATTAGAAAGATTTTTGGGAAGAAGCCCAAAAATAAATTATCGTATAGCCTAAACCATCAATTTTTTTTTAGGGTAAGTAGCCCAAATAACACTAGGTCGAAGCCTAGACAGAAAGATTTTTTGGGTAGAGTCCCCAAACAAAATAGGTCGAAAGCCTAAACACATTAAGATTTTTTGGGTAGTAGCCAAAAAAACTAGGTCGTAGCCTAGACTGCAAGATTAACTGGGTTGTAGCACAAACAAACAAACAATCAAACTAGGTAGTAGTCCTACAAGATTATCGGTAGTAGTCCCAAACACAAAAGCAAGAAAACAGAAACCATCACGTTCTGATTATAAGAAATTAAGCAAGCATGACAAAGGATTGACACATCGAACACGCGAAGTTCGAGAACTAGGAAATGTTATCTCTACAATGTCCAAAGTTGACCCGAAACAAACTACACAACATGGGCAATTAATGATGGAAACAATAAAAGGGCATATGCATTTGGGAAACGATGTTTGCACAAAGAAGGAGTAACAACGGATGCGAAGAAACAAAATCACAACAAAGGCAATAATTGTCCAACCACAAGCCACAAATGTCTTAATGCAATTCGCACAATACTCAACCGCAAAGGATAATGGGGAAAAAAACCCCCCCCCCTTTTCGATCAAGAAGTCAAACACTTGGAGCCGATCTCGTTCAAAAGGCACGACTGCAAACTATTAAAAGGATTGATACTAAAAACAAAGGCTCAAGATAAAACCAAACCGAGAAAGTAAGTCGATTTTGGAGGAAAATTTAAGGTAGTATAAAAGCCAAATTTAAGGACTTCGGAGAGAATTTTGAGGACAAAAAATTCCTAGTAAGGAAACACACTTAACCTCTGCCCCAAAGAAAATCTACCGATCGTAGGCCAACCATAGAACAGGATGGGTAGCTTGTAAATCTTGATCGGATTATAATGCTATCCCTTAAAACCTGGAAGATTTATGC
Source organism: Tanacetum coccineum (assembly GCA_026074375.1). Lineage (NCBI taxonomy): Eukaryota > Viridiplantae > Streptophyta > Magnoliopsida > Asterales > Asteraceae > Tanacetum > Tanacetum coccineum. Next base: position 43,596 of record BQNB010025445.1, read on the forward strand.
AAATCGGTGTTTTTTTATTGCTATTTTGGGAACCTACTGCTTTTGGCAGCTTTATGTGCACCGCAAAATGGACTGAGCGAAAACTTTTTTGTGCATGAAAACTGGTCAGATCGGGTTGGGGCAACCTAGAAGCAGTTTTTAAGCACTTTTTGACTTTTAATTAGGATTATAAATTGTATACTCTTATTATCATACGAGGATTCCAAGTTAAAAATGGTTTAGGACATTTAAACTTTGCAGTCCACTTTACATGAGTTACTTGTATAACCAGTTTGGCTTATTAAATAATTGAAATTTATAGCTGAAATGGTTTTGAACCATTAGTTATACGCTATGACCAAAACCTATTTTCCAAAAAATGGGTTGTGATTCAGACTTCTATTATGAGGTTACCACATGGATCATATTATTGAAATTCTTTTTCGATCATGCTTTTACCAAGTATACCAGTTAACATGTTTATAGGATTTGCGGGAAAAGAAGTACTTTGGGTATGGACATATGTTTTGTTTGCTGTTAAGTGATGATGATTATAATTGAAAAAACCCTGTTGTTAACAGTAAAATTTTGTTGTAGCCATGAAAGTTGCGAGTTTCGTTTGTAACAATGATTACCTGTGAATTCAGAAGTAGCTACAAGCTCTTAGCGTTTCATTACAGTTTGTGCTTTATTAAACATGTTTTTTTCCTTCAAATATGTACAAAAGTATGAACTCGATAGGTACTAAGCTAATTGATTAACATTTGTTTCAGGTCCTGACCATGAGGGTAAGGGTACATGAAGTAGAGGAAAGCAAAGACATTGAGTTATGTTATGGTTTCATTAGTATGTGACGATGGTTATGATTTATGAAACGTTAATGAGAAACTGAATGTTATTTTGGATTTGCACTAGTTATTTTCTTGTTTGCTGGATTGCATTTGACTTGTAACAGCAATATTTAGCTCTTATTTTGTAAAAGATATTCTTGATCCTCATGTACTGTTGGAATCACTTAAGTTCGTTCTCATATTATTTCGTCTACATTTAATTAGATATTTCTTGCACTCGTTCTTATATTGATCGGCTAGAGACTAGAATGTATGGTCTATGATCGTTCCTTTCCCCGTCTGCTGCTTGTATAGCCCCTTGGGATTTTGGCTGTTAGATTATGAAGCATTTGATGAATTTATCATTCCATTGATGGATTATTTGCCTGATTATGTATGTTGTTTGGAAGTTATCGACAGTGTTAGTTACCTACTCTTAGCCCAGGTGAAGTTATAATCACTACCTTCCATATTCACTTATAGACAAGTTTGCAGCCCTTATGTGTCGGCACGTTGATTAAGCAAGGGTATGGCTTTGTGATACCCACGAGTGAATGTTTCAGTCAGAGTTCTTTAACATTCTACCAGTTTAGACTTTTAGAGTTTGTTCAAGAAAAAAGAAAGCTGTGGGAACTGTAGGTCCTTATAAACAGGATCTGAATGAGCCTTGAACGACTGATAGTCCTTTGAATAAATCTAAAGATACTATGAGAGACAATAACTGTGAATATAAATATTGATGCGGAATATCAAT
>BQNB010025446.1:9085-30888 GCA_026074375.1 Tanacetum coccineum
AGTAGTGTGTTGTGTTGTGATAGATTGTTTCAAGCTAGGATTAGAACTTGACATTTCACTTAGTGTCAGAAATTGGTATAAGCTAAGTCGTGTACGATTTTCTCTGCCTAAAGGGAGTTTGTTGACATAGTGAAGATAACTCTAGTTTGGTGCTCGGAGAGTGGAGTAGGGCAAAGAGGTGCTTCGTTACCGAACCACTATAAATTCTTGTATTGTGGTTTGATCCTTCTAACTCTTATCTCTTGTCTTTCATATTTACTTATCATTTACTTACATACTTGTATTGTTCATATTGTGCACATATTGAGATCACACAAAGTCGAATCTAAATTTTTATAAACAAGTATAACATTAATTTAAAAAGCGGCAAACTATTCAACCCTCGTTCTAGTTTTCCACAATATCTTTTATTGTAACTCTCACACAGTGAAAGTTTCTTTTGCAAGGTTTACAATCCGAGTCTTCAAATGATAAATCTTGAAGAAAACGGTTTCAGAAGGTAGGTTATGGTATTTTAGTACTCTTATGTTTTAGAATTCATGGGTGTATTATAGGTTTTGATAGTTAACAAGTGTTTTTAAAATAGGCTTTAAATTTTAAGAATGACATGGAACCTGCTTATTACATAAATGATTTATGACTTTGCTGATTTGGTTATTTAAGTTGTTATCATAGTTAAACAAATAGTTATAACGGTTTGGGAGGTGGTTTTGCTGTTTGGGGTTTGTTATCTTGATACGCGTTGGTTTATTTGATTATTTCATTTTAGAACTTACTTGCAGTAGTTTCTTTGTGAATATACAGCCTCTGTCCGTGGAATTAAGGCCTGGAGCAAGTAAACTTGAGCAAGTAAACAAAAGAAAAAGTGAGGTATGCCCTCACTCTCTTAATTTATATATATTCTTACCATTTTTATGTTTTAAGATGAGTTAAAGTGAGACACGTTATTTATTTTGTAGATCGATATGGGAAGTGGTAGCCCTGTATAAGTAATGTTTTTAGCTTGAAGAAGCAAGTTTTTCTATGAAGAGGTTAAAACTCTACCAATCAGGTATTACTCGGCATCGAAGCAAGTTACGTTTACTTATAATATGTAATGCGTTGTATATTTTAATTCTAATATGTAATAAAACAATTTAGCTGAAACTCATGAACGGGCAAAACATATCACACGATGGGACTCCATATAGTCACTGACTCACTGAAAGCAATCTTGAATGTCTAGTATTCTATGCAACAAAATAAACTCATATAATCACATAATAGGTGAAAATATATTTGATAAAATGATTGTAGATGCATCCAACTTGCTTAGTTTGTTTTATTGAGAAATCTTAATAAAATACGTAAAATAATAGTCAAATAAGTGTGTAGTGCCTAACCCTCAGCGTTAATAGATCGTTATTTTGTAGCAAGGATGGTGAACATTTCAAACCTACATTTGTAGTAAAAACTGAAAAAGGCATATAATATATTTGAAGGTTACCCAACCCGACCTGTTTTTTCCGCACTGAAAGTTATCCGTTTTGACCTTTAAACCTGTAGGTATTCGGGTCTTGATAATCATAGATTGCTTGGATAATTCTTGAATCGTGTATAGTTCACTTTTCGAATATAATATTTCGACCCTATTTGTGCCTTGGGTTACAAGAAATTTGTATTGAGATAAGACAAGAACACACTCTAATTTTAGGCACAAGAGTGAGAGCAAAAACATAGAGAAGATTGCATGTTGTTATGATTCTTCATGTTCTTCATAAAAGACCAAATTTCATGTTTATGTATAATAAACAAATGGTAGTTGTAGGGAAAAGTTGTGTCTCTTGGTGAAAAGTCACACCTTTTAATAAATGGTCGCAACCCTTCAATTACTTTCTGCAACGAATTTGTGACAGTTAAAACTGTTACTAACTACAGCCCATTGAAGGCATATGTCCATTAGCGACGACCAGTTTCTGTCACTAATGCAAACAGTCATATCTTTTGAATCATTGCAACACTATGGTGACGAATGGATTTCTGTCACTATATAAAACATCCAAGGTGTTTACCCCTTGATATACATTCACAACCTTTACCACTATCATACTTGAAATCAAGTTAATAGTTTATACAAGCGTGCACTCCACACCTCCGAACTCGTATTATAACGTAACTTGAAATCCATTTGGTCTCGGGTAAATCACCATTACACAAAAATGATTGATGACACTAAAATCACCAACAAAACCTACCTGCCTGACCCGTTCTGCCACATCTGATTTTTATGATACTCATTGACGAATGAGCTTACCTTGCCTGATATGCAAATTGTAACGTGGTTTAATAATGCAGATGTTCCAGAAGTATGTGTGGTAATACGAGAGCATATTCTCATCTCCACCCTCTTTACGTGTTTGTGGTTTAATGAAGTTGCTTATCCAAACTGCTGATATGATTTATTTGAAAGAAAAATGAGTATGTTTGAATATAGAGGCTATATGTGGAAACACATAGAATCATATTGCATCTGCCTTAACGTTTGCAAATGTGGCTGGTGTGCAAGCTATTAATAATACTACATCAGGTAAATGCTACTATTGTTACTGTAGGTATACTTTGGAGTTTATCTTTAATATATTTAGTTGTATATGAAGTTACTGAGATACAAAAGCTTATAGCTTTACTTGTTCTTTGTTTCATATTACAAAAGACAACATAGATTTCCCAAAACATGATACACATACGTCTTTAACAGTACAATCCCAAAACATAATCCAATGCATCCTTGGTGTCACACCCCCATAAAATCACAACGCAGCGGAATACCACTTTGGGGTGCTACTTCATAGTATAAAGTACAAGTTACAGAAAACGACCTCAAAAGAGACGTTAAATAAAATGTCACATTCGATTTAAACAAATCAGAGTAAATTCAGGTCCCAAATATTTTCTTCTTAACAAACGTTACAAGAGTTCAAACATGACTCATTTGTGTTTTTAAAGAAAAATGATTATCGAATGTGAAGAAAAACCAAGCCTTTAAAGTTTTGATATCCGCGCATCCAAATGCTCCCATGCTCAGCTAGCAAGATATAACCTGAGAAAATACATGCAAAAACGTCAACAATAATGTTGGTGAATTCATAGGTTTAAGTAAAAACAGTATTGAAATAAATCAAGTAATATTCCAGTAAGAAAAGTGGCGTACAACATTTCAAAGTATTATTTCTGAAATCCAAGTAGTGGTTCAGTAAATCAAGTAGTATTTAAAAGTGGACCACAAGACTTAAGTAATGGTGGACTAAGTACGTATTCCGAAGTCCAAAACAAGTAATGTAGACAAGAGAAACAAATTCACCAAGTCTAAGTATATATTATTGCACTAAGCTCATGACACCGAAACCTTAACGTCTGCCCTTAAGTATATAGAATGCATGCCAAAACATTCTAGAATTTTCAACATGTTAAATGCACCATGAGTCAACTTGTGACCCCAAAGAAAGGTGGGGATTGTCAGTCCCGATAGATCTATCCACAACACTCGCGCTCACTACACTAGCAACTGACGGTTCATGATAAACAGGGGACTTAAGTGGCAGAGAAGGTACTTAGGCAATAATATCAGGCATTAATATCAGGCATAGCATACAGTTTGAAACAACGCTTGTGTCCACTGGTAAAAAAAAACATGCATAGCAAATCAAACTTAGTAAGTTCATAAGTAATCAACCATGTATTAAAAATTCAGATAGTAAGCAAGTAAAAGCTTTAATAAAAATAGTCATTTAACGCTTAAGTAGTAGAAATCAATTTGGTAAAATGAGCATGTATTCTCACCCCGAAAACAGTTTATGAAAACCATTAAAAGAGAAAAGGTGGGGCTATGAACTCACCTTGATCAATAGCCGGTGATCAAATAATGAAGTCTAGCACGATAATCCATAAATGCGATCACGACCTATAATTAGAGTCGCTCGATTACTATACCGAAAAGTATGTTCGACGATGCGTACATCGTATCAACAAAATCATATATATATATTTTCATACATGTGATGAGAAATCCACTTGCGCCTTAGATCCTTAAACCCCACAGTATTAGGTTACGACCATTCCTTTATTTATATCTTACATGACTTAATCGAAAACTTTTTATTTTAAGAAACTTTCTATTTTTTGAAAGTTACTATATTTAGTAAGTCTCGTTATCAAAATATATTGTGATAATATTTAGTTATCTCGTCGAACTTTCGACATTCAAGTTGATTATTAATTACCTATATCGGGATTATATCACGTACGTTTACAAAGAGTTACAATTTTTAGAAATGTACTCATTTATAATAGTTATTAAGTCTAAATTGTTATGCTCGCATTACTAAAAGCGTTTTCCATTTTTATAAACATCCGACAAGTTTTATATTGACCCGTTGACTTTCAAATGTCAACGTTTGACTTTATTTGACTTTGACTATATGTTCATATAAGTTACTAAATCTGACCCACTCCAAATGACCCGTTATATCACATTATTACGCTTCGGACAAAGAAGAGATTTTATGAGAAACGATATTCCGAACAACTTTTTAGTTTTAGCCGAGACCTGAATCTCGACATAAAATGACCAAAATGCTCTTTTTCAATTCTGCTGAAACTTGTATTTTTAATGAAAACGCAGCAGTTTGACCATCGGTTTTGACCCGCTATATCACGTTTTCATGACTTTGACGAAAATTAGATTTTACAGAAAACGTCATTCCGGACAACTTTCGTGTTTCGCCGGAAGGCTGAAACGGACTCGAATGTGCCCGAAACGGCTGTTGAAAATCGGATCAGCAACTAAATATGCTTATATAGCTGATTGGAACTTTTTAATTTTTCTAAACTTGTTTTCGCCATAACTTCTTCGTTATTAGGAGTTAGAAGCTCTACCTTATATCAAAACGATCGTCTCGGAAAGCTTTATCATATTTTTCAATCAAAAATCAGAATTTACAAATTTTCGAACCTCGAAATACGTGCTGAAGTTTCTGTTCGTTTTTTATACTTTCAAAATGCGCCGAAAACTATTTTTGACCCAAAAACTCATTCACAATACATCCAAAATGGTCTATAAACATTACTCACTTCGCTCAATCAACCCACATCATAACTAATCTAGTTGACGCAAGTTCATCGGATTTCATCACATATATTTATAATCTATCGAAACGCGAAACAAACGAAACAATAGTAACACGAATACTTACAACGCTATATTAAGCAAACTTGGACTCGATTCGTTCCCTTTTCTTGCCTTTGCCGAACTCGAACCGAACCAAAATACCAAAACCATAAACTTTTTAACAAAACTCACTTGTTACAAGGTTTATTTATCATCAATTACTAGTGTTTTTCAACCCATTTCGACCAAACCCGAACCAAATTAAAACTAGAAAAATACCCATTGCATGTGGAATATTTTTGGTGGAAAACGTAGGAAACGACGAGGGGATTCGGAAAATATAGGTTGATCGGGTTGCATGCGATTTTTCCGGCGACGACGGCGGCGGCCGACGACGGCGATGGTGTTTTCCGGTGACCGGAAAAGTTTTCCGGTGAAGGGGAGGAGAGAAATGAGGAGGTGTGTGTGTTTTGTGTTATAAAATGAAGGAAATGGAAGTAAATTCCATTTATATAGTTCCTTATTTTGAGCTTTTGGCAAAAATAGTCCTCCCCTCCTTTTATCTTTATATTTTTGACACACCATACTTTTATGTAAATAAAAACCGACAACCGTGACTCGGGCTTACACTTCCGAGACCATTTTTATTTCCATCACATTTTTTTTTTTTTGACACACCATAATTTACTTAGTTAAAGACGAAACCGTACTCGAGATTGCACTAACCGAACACTATTTTTATTTCGACACATTTTTATTAAAAACTATTTAATTAAAATGCCCGTACCTTTAAAATGCAAAGTCCGGCGCAAGACATGAAAACAAATTGACGACATCATAAAACAAATAATTTACGATCTTAAATAATAACGAGTCGCGTCGTACATTTTTACGATGCTCGAAACGGTTCACGAACGCGCGGTCAAACGTCAACTCGCGAAACGTCAAAAATAAAAATTATCAAAATTTCTCAAAATTATTCGAAATAAAATACGAAAATATTTATTCTCGACAATTAAAAATATTAAATATTGACGTTCGTTGATTTCTCGATCGATAATGGATAAATTTAAAATGTATGATTCACGATTACTTAAAATGGACAATTTTATTGAAAACCGACTAAAGTATAAAAGTAAAGTCTCAAAATTAATAAAAATAAATATGAGATTAGAATTAGTTGTGACCTTAAATACGGGGAATTTTTAAAGATAAAAATAAAGACGGTTACACTTAAACGGATAAACTGCCTAAATCGGCTTAAGATTAACAAGAACGAGAAGTTGCGAATCGCGTAAACCGTAAAACACAAAAGTTCACTTTACTAGAAAACTGAGAACGAAATATGAATTAAATATGGACATTAAAAGACAGATTGTCACACTTTGTGAATACTAAAGTGTATGCGGAATCTACTCTTTAATACTTAGAAGAATATGAATAAAACAATGAACTGTATGAACAATGATATTACTGAAAAGCTCTAATATTATTATTATCAATAATACGACTACTCTGTGTATTACTAGGGTTTACAACCTTGAAGCTATATATCAAAGACTCTATGTGCAATCTGCATGCAAAACCATAACCTAGGATCTCCTTTTATGCACTAAGGAGTCCTTTACAAGATAACTACAAATCTTCTATTTTTCTAAACTTATACATATCTTTATAATCTTTATAAGATATACACTGAATAAGTCAATACATATCACTTCATACGTCTTTATCACTTTAGCAGTCTTAATCTTCATGTAGCAGTCTTAAGTTCTCCAGCAGTATTAAGTTAGTACTGGCAGTACTAACTTACTCTAGTAGTACTAACTAGTTAGTACTGGTAGTTGTATCTTAAGCAGTACAAAGTCTTTGGCTGGCCATTACTAGTGTAATGAATTTTTAAATTCCCAACATCCTGATACCTATCAGTTCAGCTGGAAAACTTCCTAAGGTCTTTTTGAACATCAACAGATAGTCTTTAACAGTTCATTGTTTGCTTCTTTGAAATGGTTATTTGATGATTCTAAACTTTTATTTTTGGTTTTGAAATCCTCAATTTCACCTTTTAATTTATTAACTAAAGCCTTGTTTTGATGTTACCGGGAGAGAACTTTAATACGGTTGTTTGCTTCGTGTGGGCGATTTTCGAGATATGTTGATCGTGTTTCAGACGATGAAACGAGAGTGGCGCGCGGCAGCATAGTCTGGGACACAGGAGATTCTCTCTTTGTGTAGGCCATCAGAGGAGAGCAATTATCATATCCACGACCTAGGACTTATTTACAGGCGTAGCGTATATGTCATTCAGCGAGGAGTATCGAACATATACATGAGCATGTACCATCAGACTCAGTGATGTTTATGTCACCTTGTACCTCCAGATATGTGTCTTAGCAGATACAGGTGCTCAGGAGTTCATTTTCATGGCAAACACATTAGTGTTTTTCCTCATTAATTTGTACCATTTATAACGTTAGTATCAAAGATGGGTCCAGAAATGTCAGCAACATCTAGATAAACTTCTTGAATCTGTGCCATGTACATATAATGTGCTTCCAATTACTGATCGTCAGACTCATCATCAGTGTCATCCTTCCAATCAGCTTGCTTTGCATTCAACTAAACTCCAGCTTTCTCTTGCTTACACAATAAAATCTTTTCCTTGTGATAAGCTGCATCCTTTGCACGCTTCGATTTCTAACATTCCCTTGATAAATGCCCAAATTCATTGCAATTATAACACTGAATCCCAGACTTTTGCACTACTTGAGTTCCTACAGTTTCCTTAACCCCAGCAACATTAACGACCCTCTGATTTTCATACCCAGTTCCTCTGTTGATTCTTAGAGAATTATCTTGGTTAGCTCTAGTGGTGTTGGATGAAGTTCAAAGGTTGTTGTTGGTAGGTTTGTACATTTTCTTGAACGAGAAAGAAATTAAAGCCATGAGTTTATCAATCTCCTTTTCCTTTGACATTTCATCATCTTCAGTAACCGTGGCAGGTTCTTGATACCACAAATAAGCCAAACTTTTGAACAAATAAACCACGAATTTGAGCTTATTAACCACAAAAGAAACACTAAACACCCTTGGCGATTGATACCAAATGTATCCCATTAACTAATCCATACACAACAGAATTAGCAAACCCTAATAAGCACTTAGACGAAATAAAAAGATAAAAGAGAGAAAAGGAAATTAGAATATTAGAAATTAAGAGAAAGAGTGGTGGGAGGTTACAAACATGTTTTACACATAAATATGAATGACCAACACCCTCTCCATGTGTGGAGAGGGTTCCTTTTATACCCTAGCCAACATAAAAGGCATATGGGCTTTCTAATTGGGTCGGGCTTGGCTTAACTTAGGCTTTGAGCCTGAAACACGGACAATATTAGATTACAATCCAAGCCTGTTAATACCCGACTAGCCTATTACATTACAAGACCTAATTGACTTAATAAGACCGATAACATTCTTGTTTGACTTAATATAATTAAGGCTAACAAAAAGGTTTGAAGGTTTAGGTTGCTGTGCGTTTTGTAAACCCTATTGATTAGGGATTTCGTTTGCCTATATTGATTCTTTTGTGATCGGATCTAATGCTTATGCTCATTAATGCTGCTGTGTGAATAAGTATGCGATAAAGGGTGTTTAAAAACCCTAATGTATCTGGTGTCTTAGATTCAGAAGGTTAAAGATAAAGAAGAAGACACCATGATTGTTTTTCTGATAGAAGCTGGGTAATATTCAGACTCAACAACAGTAGACAAGGTGCGTCGGGGGGGGGGGGGGGGGGTGGGGGGGGGGGGGGGGGGGGGGGGGGGGGGGGGGGGGGGGGGGGGGGGGGATAGTTTTGGGGGTCAAAATAAAGGGGTTACTTGAAGCTGTGGTCGTCAAGGTTTCCTGTGTGATGGTTTTTAGATTTTAATGATGTTTTGTTATCATGGAACTTGTTAATGCCGCTTATGTTCGTTAAAGCTGCTCATGCTTGTTAATACTGCTCGAATACAAGTTTGTGTTGTTTGTGTGTTACAATAGTACTGCATGCTAACAGTACTAAGTTCAAAGCAATACTACTTAATGCTGCTAGTTGATCGTTTATGCTACCAGTCTATAATTAGTGCTGCCAAGACTTAATGCTTCCAATGAAAGTTAATACTGCTTCGTGATATTACTACTATTAGTGTTCGTGGACATTACTACTGCTAGCGTTTATAGATTTCAGATTGTTCTCGGATAAATATGGAATAAGTAGGTTTGTTAGCTTTGTTTAACATTGGATAACACACACAGAACGGATCTCGGATTGGATTTAGATTCACTTAAATATTTAAAAGGCTATTTTTGGAGTTAATTTCAAGAATTACTTACAGAGAGTATTTTTTATCACTTATTTGGAGTTGAAGTGGAATTTTCATGAGTGAGTGTTCTTATCATATCTTAAAGTCGAGTTTGTTTGGATTATGACTTTGAAGATAACTTGTTTGAGCTTAAAATCGATGTTGACGAAGACTTGTCAAATCTAGCAATGTGTGATTTATAAACTTATGGTGCTCAATGCTTATATTTGCTATCACTATAAGGGTTACGTTGTAGTGCTCAGTGTCTCATTGAAGATGAGGATTTTTTCAAGAGGTTACGGTCTACTTTAGTTCAAGGAATTGCATATGAGTTTGGAGTCACGTGGATAGTACACGACATAAGACACAAGTTTGGGTTATTCTACTTCAGCATCAAGTTTGTAATACTAAGTTTTCTCCATCAGTAATCATTACATAGAGCCAACAGAATAAGAGATTCAAGAGATGGTTAACATATTGGTTTCAGGGGAAGCATATGATAAAGTGTTTAACCATCTACATGAACCACTTGAGAAGAAGGTTTTGATTCTTACTACTGCTAAGTCATTATTACTACTGCTAGTTTAAGTTTCTACTGCTTGAACTCATTAATCTTATTATGCGTCATGGAGGGTAATTTGAGACATTGGAAAGCTTGGATTAGAAGTGTGATATATGGTTTATAGTTGTAAAGATCAAAGTTGCATATGTCCCCTAATGGATAATGACAAAAAAGGGGAAGATGTTAAATAGATTAAAATTTTCAACTTATTATGTGTGGTGGCATGGCATGGAAGTTCAAAGGAAATCAAGAATTAATGTGAAGATTGTTTCATTTATGGAAGATCAAGATGTTTGTTTTGTCATTATCAAATAAGGAAAGATTGTTGGGAATTATATTGTTTTGATGATACAAAACATTGATACAAAACAATGAAACAAGAATGTAACAAAAGGATCAAAGTCGTCAAGATTGGAATTCTACAAAGATGGAGGATTCTAGAAGATTTGGTCAAAGATATGAAGATCAAAGATTAGGTGTAGTAAAGTCTAGGTAAGTCCAGGTCGTCCCAAGGGAGTTGTGCATTTTCAGATTCAAAAAGTAGTTTAGAAAGAAAGTCCAAATGATTGTCATGATCATCAGACCCATATTTGAAATAACAAGCAAGTTATATCAAACGCTAGAAATGATTTAGATTATTAAAACATGTTTGTTTAGGCTTAGAGAGACATGAGTCTAGAAATGATCTGTAAAGATATTCTCAATCACAAATAAAGCATACAAGCCACAAATGACGAGTAATCACAATAGCAAGTATATCTACCGATTATGCAAGGAAATTCTTTTGACCTATGACCCAAACATAACAAGCGAATTAAGATAGATTTGTGACCAATATTTATACAAGTATGCTTCCCCTAATCAAGTCGTTAGACGTGAGATTAGTCCTTAAACACATAATCATTATGTTTGTCTAGCAATTTACTATCCAATTCTCACAAGTTTAGTATTGATTAGCAGCTCAAAATCAACCACACCAATCTAGCCTTTAGACCTATATCGACTGAGATGATCAACCAAAGGATAGACAATAATCCGAATAATAGCATATCAATCATAAAGCATAAAGATTGAAAGCATATCAAAAAGATCAAAACTATATCATAGTCATCATAAAGCTCAAACAAACATTAAGAGACTACTCCATAATCAAACAAGTAACAACACACATAACATTCATCATGAATTCAGCAAAGATCATATTCAAAGGATAAACACGATTATACCAAATTCCAAGAGCAAAATATGGTGATTTCACATGAATTTCCTAAATTTTTTTATTAAATTTAAAGTAAAACCCAGAAACTATGAACAATTATGTCACAGTCGCTTATAGATTCGAAATAACACTTCAATTATGCTTCTTTGATGGATAAAAACATGGGTTTGAGAATAACTTAGGAGCAAGTTTAACTAAATTCCCAAAAAACTAGTTACTAACTTATTATACTTTATGAGAGGATTGTAGATGGTTGTGTGTGAGATATGAGAGATTTGAGGCCCTATTTATATGCTCAAGAGAGGCCTAAACTCGTGTATAGAAGGACCTAGAAGGGAGAGATGAAAGGTTGCAATAAATGCCAAGCTCATTTAAGAGCATTCATAATCTGGCAGAAAAGTACGCTGCACTTTTGGCAAAACCGACGCACTTTGGTCACTTTCAGTTCGTGGGATTTTTTCTAAGTTGTAGATAATTGAATTTCCTTCACGTAGCCGCATGAACCAACTAAAACAGAGTTCGTATGACCGAGTTATGGCCAAAACAGTGAACAGGTTTCAGAAAGCATTCAACTTGAGTTTACTTCTTCGTTTAAGCTTCATATCTTCGTCTATTCTTCCGTTCTCTTCCACGACACGTACTTAGAACTTACAATAGTAAATATACTCGATTAAGTACCGAAAGTTCTTATTATTAACCAATTTATATACATAAAATCACAGATAACGCATATATAAATATGTATAAAATAAGCGTTATCAAATCCCCCCACACTTGAACTTTGCTTGCCCTCAAGCAAATTTAAGAAAAAAAATTCAGAAAAAAATTCTTACATGACAAGACAAGAATTTTTTATGTATATTTTTAAATTTTGATAATAATACTAATAATTATTATTTTATTATTAAATTTTTTTTTTATTGGGTGTGAAATTATCAAAAATATTTTTAGTTTTTTTAATAAATAAGCGCAAAAGGCGCAAACACCCCCTCACACTTAAGGGTTTGCTTGTCCTCAAGCAAAATAAGAAAAAATAATAATCTTTACAAAACAAAATAGAATTGTGATTTTTTTTCATTTTAATATGTGAAGGCAGAGATGTTTGACAATACCCAATGATCTACAAGCTGTTATAACATGACTAAGCACCTCATGAATAAGGAAAAGTATAATTCACTCAAACACTCGTATGTGATTTAATATAGGGTAAAAGAAAATCACACTCAATTGCTCAGACATGATCCATTAAGTTACCATAGGCTTGTACAAGAAACAAAATTGCACCGACATGGCGTAAGCACCAGATATAATTATAAAAAGAGGACTTTATTTAGGTTATAATGTTCAGGATAAGGGTTAAAAAGGGTATGGATAAGGCATGGAAAATATATACTGGAATTGGTTTTATAATTTACATGTCGACAAGTCCAAGAAACCCATGTTGTTAGTTACGACAATCCACAAACCCGAGAGGTTATCGAACAACTCAACCTCGAACTTGTACGATAATGATATAACAATACTCCTCATAAGCAACCAACATCTCAACTTTTATTCATACTTCACTCTTTTTTTCATTTTCTCTATTTTTTTTCATTTTTTTTCATTTTGTATATATATATATATATATATATTTTTTTTTTCTTTCAATCAATCTTTCACACAACTAATAATTCCCCCACACTTGAGATAAGAATACACCATAAAAAATACAAACCTGAAGCAGGCCTTCTCCATCTTCATCGAAATGGCACAACACTCATAACAAAGCGCGAGCAAACCATAAGCAAAAATCAACCAATCATGCCGAGCAACTAGCAACCAACCATTAGGACTTTCGATAAGGGGTAAGGCTAGGCTAAAGGTTATATATTTTTGTGGATGAAAGAAATGAATATAATGGTTCAGAAGGTTAAACTAAAGGTATCTAGCATTAAAGGTGCGTGCTAACAAAAGGGTTTTATATATGGTGGTTAGCTGATCAGTGTAACCAACTAAGAGAATAAATAATTAAATGGGATGGATATTTCGGTTAAATCCTAAGTTGCCTCTTTATCACCTAAAAAATACCTCTATCACATGAATGTGATCTCACCGTGGTCTCGTAAAGATTTCAAGCACAAGTTCTAGAATCAATAAATCACCGGCACACTCATATAATTTTAAACCGATACCAATGCTCCAGAAAAGGCGACAAAACTACAAATACACAGCCGTAACGACGGATGAGACACTTGCAATTGCATTCAAACCTTAACTCGAGAAAGCTAAAGGAAAAAATTATCTTCATAAGATTTAAAGGTGAACCTCACATTTTTGGGTGATTGGTATAAATGCGCAAGTAATGTTATCAATCCCAAGTTGGATCTGCTTTAGTAATCGGGACACATCTTTGATTTCAAAATTTATTTATTTACTACGTTTTTATTCTAATATATTAACCTAAGTGGCAAAAGAATTTAAAAACAGATTAAATTTTTAGATTACCGAGAACGAACAAAAGTTAAAATATGAGTCTGATTTTCCAATTTATTTTTCCCCACACTTAAGTTGAGCATTATGCGTAATCAAAAAATAACTTAAAAGTGACATAATAGGAAAAATAAATATAAGAGAAACGAAACTTTCCGGGGCTCATAAGTACTTGGTTGGATTCTGAAAGATATAGCGCCAGACAGCACGCCAGCTTAAGCATGTGAATTCAACCACATAATATACCGATCCAAATATATCTCACCAAGTGTAAGACTTCATCCGACCAACCACCACCTGTTTATTTAATCTGCATAACTACAAAAATCATAAAATACTAAAGCACACTTTCGTAGACATCACGATTGCATTTAGCGTATGCAACAAGCCTTTAAACCCCTCGGTGGCCCGAGTGGACGAGTTATAGTCTCGTGAGGGTTTTCAGCGAACACACTCACAAAGTTCAAAATCATATATATTTTTATATTATTATTTTTTTCATTAAATTTTGTATTTATACACATTTTACTAAACCAAGCACACACAAAATATTACGAAATAAAAATAAAATAAGAAGGAAAATATAATTACTAGTATGCAAACACTCAAAACACATATATAAATAAAAAAAAGTTAGTGGTGAGAATAAAATCTTTTTGTATTTTTTATTTTTTTGGTTTTACGACAAACACATATATCAAACACATAATTATTATTTAAGGTTTAAAATAATTTACAAAATTACTATTATTATTATTATTATTATTATTATTTAATTATTTTATATATTTTTTAATTTTTATTTATAAATTTTTTCAAAATAAAAGTGCGTCGCACTTAAAAGAAAGTGCGGCATACTTATAACATAATTTTTAATATATTTTCAAATAAAAATACGAGCGCGACAAAAATTTAAAAAGTGTGCCGCACACAATCATATGTGCGGTGGTTTTATTATGATAAAAGACATGTTTTTAGATTTTTTAATTTATTTTATTAGTTAGCAACACATATATAAATACATAACACAAAGACATGCAAACACATAAACACGTAATCAAACAAACAAACAAACTAATAAAGGGAAATAAGAAACTCTTTTTCTATTTTCATAGTTTTTTTATATTGATTTTAATTTTAATATAACCATGCAAGCAAACACACACAAACAATCAAAACAAAACACGTTTTATAAACATAAACATTCCATAAAACAAGATAAACAAGAAGAAAGAAAAACAACTCAGACTGAAAATCTTTTTGGGTTTTATTTTTCAGAAGTACGGCGGTTTTGGGAGTAAAACTAGCGCACTTGCAAGTTTTGCAGGTTTCTGATTTAACAGCTTATTACATTTCAGAAAACGAAGCAAACACTCAAACAACAACAAAAGAACACATATAAACACACTTTTCTCCAAACAAGCCATAAAGCAACAAGCATAGATCAAATAAGAACACACATATTTTTTCATTTTCCATTTAATAGGCAAATGATACAAGCGCAATAACTTAAGGAACACAGTCACACAAAATAGGAGTTTCATGATCTCAGTACCTGAATTAAGCATTACAATTGGTTTGTAGTTTATGGGGGTCTTTAAGACACAATCCAAGAAGATATTTTGTTGCAGAAAAAAAGTGCGACGTACTTAGAAATAAGTACGGTATACTTTCAGGTTTTCCAGGGGAGTACGACGGTTTTTTAACAGAAAAACAGGGCACTTCATTAGCAGAAAGATGTTTAAGCAGTTTTAACACGGAAATTGCATAGCAACGAGATGTCAAACAAGTATAAACCACTATTCGAATGAAAACAAAACCAAAAAACTCCTCGGCAACGGCGCCAAAAACTTTGATGTGTTTCAAAAGCTTTAAATTTATAATGTTATCATTTTTAGGTTTACCTTGATCGTTTTTGCATTTTTAATTGTAGTGATAGAAAAACCAATCATAACCTCGTTCCATTAAATCATCGACTATCAATTCGTCATTCGACTTTCAATTGCACACCTCGTTAGGACTTAACGACCCGGGAAATCAAACTTCCGGATATATATTGATTCTCTTTGTGAATTTTGACTCTTTGCCCTGGTCAAGGGCAATTGGTTGGGATTTGCCTTGTGTTATTATATATATAGTATATACTAGAGATCAATATGTAAAGATATTCCCAATCACAAATAAAGCATACAAGCCACAAACGACGGGTAATCATAATAGCAAGTATATCTACCGATTATGCAAGGGAATTCTTTCGACCTATGACCCAAACATAACAAGCGCATTAAGATAGATTTGTGACCAATATTTATACAAGTATGCTTCCCTTAATCAAGTCGTTAGACTTGAGATTAGTCCTTAAACACATAATCATTCGGGATGTCTAGCAATTTACTATCCAATTCTCACAAGTCTAGTATTGATTCACGTCTCAAAATCAACCACACCAATCGAGCCTTTCGACCTATATCGACTAAGATGATCAACCAAAGGATAGACAATAATCCGAATAATAACATATCAAGCATAAAACATAAAGATTGAAAGCATATCAAAACAATCAAAACTATATCATAATCCTCATAAAGCTTAAACAAACATCTAGAGACTACTCCATAATCAAACAAGTAACAACACATATAACATTCATCATGAATTCAGAAAAGATCATATTCAAAGGATAAATAAGATTATATCAAATTCCAAGAGCAAAATATGGTGATTTCACATGAATTTCCCAAGACACTTTATTATATTCAAAGTAAAACTCGAAAACTATGAGCAATTCTGTCATAATCGCTTATAGATTTGAAATAACACTTTAATTATGCTTCTTTAATGGATCAAAACCTGGGTTTGAGAAAAACTTAGGAGCAAGTTTAACCAAATTCCCAAAAATTAGTTCCTAACTTATTATACTTTATGAGAAGATTGTAGATGGTTGTGTGTGAGATATAAGGGATTTAATACCCTATTTATAGGCTTAAGAGAGGCCTAAACTTGTGCATAGATGGACCTAGAAGAGAGAGATGAAAGGTTGCAATGAATGCCAAGCTCATTTAAGAGCATTCATAATCTGGCAGAAAAGTGTGCCGCACTTTGGGCAAAACCAGTGTACTTTGGTCATTTTTATTTCGTGAGATTTTTTATAAGTTGTAGATAATTGAATTCTCTTTGCGTGGTCGCTTGAACCAACTAAAATGGAGTTCGTATGACCGAGTAATGGCAAAAAATAGTGAACAGGTGTCGGGAAGCATTCAACTTGAGTTTACTTCTTCGTTTAAGCTTCATATCTTCGTGTATTCTTCCGTTCTCTTCCACGGCATGTACTTAGAACCTACAATAGCAAATATACTCGATTAAGCACCGAAGGTTCTTATTATTAACCAATTTATATACATAAAATCACAGATAACACATATAAAATGAGCGTTATCAATTACCACAAATGATTAAGCGTAAGGTTAAGATATCCAAATGAAATTTGTTAACATAAATTATGGACAGAACCTTTATCAAGGAGCTGGATATAATACTATTATAACTAAATCATCTACGCTCAAACATAATTTTAATGATATGTTTAGAATTTTTAAAAGAAAATATGCATAATACTTTTAACACAAAAGATGCAATGAAAAGTTATTATACATGTTTTGCAAATTCTAGGCCCATAAACAAAATGTTTTAGAATCCTTAAAATCTCTTTTCCTACTCCTATCCACACCCGCACCTGAAATCTGCCTGCATCTCATCATCCTGTATATACAAAACATATACTCTCTCATTGTAATCGATATCCACGTCATAAAAAACACCTAAAATTGAAATCTTACCGGTCGCTTAAAGCGAAAATGAGGTTTAAAATATCCCAAATCCCCAAATCCCCACTTCAAAAAAAACCAAACGAAACAAAAACCCTTAGTTTTCGTCTTGATAACATCAAATATTTAATACTTTTTCATATCAAATTCACAAGTTTATTGCACGGCTTTATGTCGTTTTGATACTTAAATCATTTATATTTTGTATTTTAGGTAATTTTGCCAATGGAATGGAAAAGATGCGGAAAAAGGCTTTTTATATCAAAATCCGCATTATTCATGAGTTACGGCGTAATTGATAACATGATTACGCCGTAACCGATTATTACATGTGAAATTATGCTGACGAAGAAGTTACGGCGTAACAACAACAAGAGTTACACCGTAACTAACCACTTATTATGAAGATTTGGAAGATCACTTAATTATTACGAAGATTCGGTGCTGACGAGGCATTACGACGTAACGTCCATTATAGTTACACTGTAATCTATTATTATGGAGATTATATGGTTGCTGACTGAGGGTTACGGAACAACGTGATTTTTAATTACGCCGTAACCAATAATATCTCTTAATGAAGGAAAACCGCGTCAGGAGTATTACGGCGTAACCATGTATTGGTTTACGCCGTAAAGAATGACTCATCACAGGGACTAAAAGGGTATAAATGATATGAAGTTTCATTAAAAATTACTAAGTCATTATAAAGATGAGGGGCCAAAACTCGCCAAGTGTTGAAACTTCAATTTTAGTATAAATAATACATAATGAAACAAATGGAATTCATTATTCATTCTGTGGTTTTCTTTCTCTCGGCGAACGCAAAAGAAAAGGGAAAAAGAATAATTAGGTTGATTGCCTGCTTGATTCGTGTATAGGGCGAACCCCGATCCAACTAAAAGATCGGGAGTATTATTTCAGCATGATTTGTACATGATTCCTCAACAATTACAGTTTGATTTCAATTAATTATTTTTAATAATTTATTTAGTCTCGGCTTAATTTTTTAATGCTTGATATTTATTATATCTAATTTTACTCTTGTCATTTAATTTATTAATTATTCATTGGTTAATTATTTTTTGATCTCTTTGTCTTACTATTGTTTCGTTAGATATTCCTTGACTATCTTGTAACTCTGGTTTTGGTAGTACCAATGGTTTGGACCTTGCTTGCCCTATTATTAGATTATCATGTCAATATGGGATCCATCAGGTACTAGGGAGGATCTATGACTCCATCCCTAATGTAGGAACTAACCGGTCTCCGCACTTATCACTCAATATACTTAAAAAGTACAAGAACTCTTCCGGAGGGGGTTAATAATCTGTATAGATTATTAGATAAGTTTTGGGAATAGTTGGGATTAATCACTGCAACCTGGATAACCTACCTCATATACGATTTGGACTGATTCAGAATCGCAAGAAGTATAGGATAGACTAAATATACCTATTCAAGTCTATCGACTTTAGAAACCACTAATAAAACAAGAATTAGACATTGCACTTGAGATCAAGATAATTCAACCTTGGATAGTTAATTAAGTTAAATGGGTTTATCTTGTTAGTAGTTTTCCAGTGTACCAATTCCATTGATTGAATAAAACCAGTTTAATTCCTTTCATTTATTCTCTTGAAACCTAATTTCTAAAACTGCTTTTAAAAAACGTGACACTTTTCACTCAGATTTACTTTCGCCCTTTAGCTCTTGGGACGACCTCGAATTTACCATAACTACACTACTCACAATCGGGTTCTCTGCCCATTAATGCGTTTGTAAGGTGAAACGAGTTTTATAAATTTAAAACTTGGTAAATAAATATTTAAAAGAAAATACGCATCAAGTTTTTAGCGCCGTTACCGAGAGCTAATTAGGTTTTAAATTTGAGTTTTGTATATATTTTATTTTAGTATTTGTTTCCTTGTAATAGCATAATCTACTATTATCTCTTATTTGATTTTGAGGAAACTTGGAAATGGAGCCTGATACTGAGAACATGATGATGAACGAGTACCTTGAGTATGAAGCTACGAAAGAAAGACAATTGTGGGACGATGTTCAATCCAGAAGAAGTCCAACAAATTATAATAAGGCGGATGTTGACTCTTTTCACTAGAATAAGAGTATGACTTTTAGGTATCCGTAATCTTATAACTTAACTCCTCCACACCCTTGTATCCTACCCGTTCAACCCTATTCTAAGAATTATTTAGTATCTACTAATGAGAGCAACGATGTAGACACTAAAAATATAACTATAGCAGAATATAATCTATAGGTTGCTAGACAAGGCCTAGGAATAAATCCACTCAGTAATCACTCCAATGGTTTCACACCCTAATTACCACCGCTCATACCTACCACTAGTAAGAAGGATTCTGACTTTGATAAAATCTTGGATGACTTATTTAGAATGGGTGCCAAAAACATGAAGTGAATGAGGCATGATATAGTTCAGGATAGTATTTGGGAATAGGATAATGATTCAGAGGAGGATCAGGAGGAAGATGGTGATGATAGGGATACTTTTGATATGTGGGATATTACGGTCGAGGACGTAGAACGGATTAGGAAATTTTTTAACATCCCTAATGAAATAGATGAAATTGTACAACCTTTGATCCCAGAACCCATTCACACCACACCACCTAATGATGATTATGTAGCACCGGCTACTAAATCAATTTTGGATGAACTTTTGGAAGAATTCAGCGACGAGATCTTGAATGCAACCATGGTTGATGAGGAGGCTGATTTTAATCCTACTAATGATCTAGAAGAGCTTGAAAGGCTTATAGCTAAGGAACCTCAATCAAATTTTACCAAAATTCAGGTGCATTTAGTTATCATTAATACCGAGTCTTTTATTCATACTCAACTAATGAGTCCCTTATATGGAATGTTCAAAACATCTAAACCATGTAAGGTAGACAGGGACATTATATCTCCTAAAATGTATGTTTTCTATTCATTATTTCCTCATCCTGTAGCATACTTACACCCTAAGGGTGTCTATTGCCACTTCCACTCACACTTGATCCCAAATGAGGGGATGGACACCCGATTACCTAGTAAATAAGGGTGAAGTCAAGCTAGAGACTCAAACAAAAATAAGCGCTTCATGGGAGGCACCCCATGCTTATCTTTTAATTTATGTCTTGTTTAATTTCATTCCTGCAGATTAGTTGGGTTTGTATGTTTCTTACTTGGTTTTGCAGGGGTCTAACAGCAAGGGGATGGAATTTGAGGTCTCATGGACTCATTTTATGTGGTTAATTGTGTGGTGATTTACAAGAGGTTATGGCGTAATCAATCTCCTTACGGCGTAATGCTTTCTATGATTACGCCGTAACTTGAACTAATAAAATTTTCAAAATTGGCAACCAGATCATTACGGCGTAACTCATTCCATGGTTACGCCGTAATCCCTTCCAGCAACTATTAAATTGTTTGAATTTTTTACAAAATCGTGTATATTGGTAAATGAACTTTATGGGTGTGTTCTCTGGAAACCCTCACGAGACTTCACTCGTCCACTTGGGCCACCAAGTGGTTTAAAAGGCTTATTGCTTATGCTAAATGCAACCGTGATTCCTACGAAAATGAGTTAGGATTGTATTTCTTGTATCATCATCATATATATTTCGTACTATTATGCTTTTATCCGGAATTAGGCTTTTGGAATTAGTCTTTCTTGCAGCCATACAAGTTATGCACAGGTGGTGGTGCTTGGATATTTAACAAGCTGCGAAGAAGCATCACAAACCGGACTAGTTGGATGCTATATAGGTAGTAGGTAAAGTTTCCTGTGATGATGGATGTTGCTCGAAGAAGAAGACTTGGATCATTACTTAGAGCATGCCGTCTCTTCATATCACCGAGCAATTCCAGGGGAGTAACCCGTTCCATTTCTAACCCTTGCTATTTAAATTTTATATGCTATTGTTTGACTCAAGTGGGGGAAGGGATTAGAAATAAACACCCATTTGATTATACTTGCATTTATTTTTCTAGTTTATCTTAAAAATGTTTCATTAATAAAATTTTGACATGTTTTTCATTACTTAATTAGTTAAAACTTTACTGAGCACACCTACCTTATAATTTAATTGTGTAGGGATAAGCCTTTTTGTTTTCCCCTTATACATAATCTATTAAAAATGAGTGTGTCGGTGGCTGTAGTAGACTTTAGAACTTGACATGGTATATCTTTTCGAGACCACCATGATGA